>NDFZ01005189.1:8996-229958 GCA_002192655.3 Mamestra configurata
ACGGTCATTCACTTCCTGATGACTTTAATCGTATTATCTCATTAATTATCCAATGTACTGAGCTGAAATTTTACTGATATACAACTGAACTAAAAAACTAATAATTGACATAACATTCAGTTCATATATCCAATCCAGTGGCCAAATAACACCGCGCGCATCAGGACCGTGCTCGTGAAGAACTCAATATCATCATAACTTGTTAAATACTTACAGGATACTAATGAAACTTCACATACATTTGAAGGCAGTTACAAGCTTTAAAATAACGTTTAAAGTAAGTCTTTAGAGCTCTTATTGAGAGTGCTGGGACCAATTGAAGTGTTTTTCTATTTAATGAAATAACCTTTAAGCTATGTATTATTTTGGTTTTTTTATTGCAGAACAAATTTAAACTAATTCCCAAGAAGCCATGTACAAAATATGATAAGAATCCGCTTAACCATTTCAAAGATCTAGCAAAACCAAAAACGTTACCCCAGCAAAATCTCGAATAACTTTGCAACCGATGAAAGAACAAATACAAAATAAGGCACAACATTTACTTCATCTAGACAACTAATTTTATAGCTAGTAATTATTTAAATATTCCCATTAGAAAGAAAAAGGTCTGGCTGGGGTAACGTTACCCCAGCAGGAAATGTTTTTGTGAAATAATTAAAAAACTATAAGCGCAACAAATTTAAAAATGTGCGCAACAATTACAGAAGCCGCAAAACTAATTATCTATAAGATTCAAATGACCATTTTCGACAACATCTGGCCTGGGTAACGGACACTGCCGCATTGAGCTAAGCTCGATAATGCCTTATTAATAACTAAGTCACGATACTTATAAATAACTGCAATGAATTTAATGGCTGCCGTACAAAATGGCGCGTTATGTTGACCTTAGTTCTATGTGCATCGTTCCTTAAGCTACTCATGCAGGTATATGGGCAAGATAAACGTTTAATAGCTCACATCAAATCAGTATTTCATTCATGATTTAATTTGTTTACCATCAAAGATGCCATCTCTTCGAATTAAAGGTTGGTAATCCATCACCACACACCAACGCGGTGCCTATGGGACCAATAATACTCAAAAGTTCCACAAATGTATTAAAATGATAAGGTAGGTACTCCAAAAGCACTTTGGAGAATTCTCTTTGTCTACGAAGCTATGGAATAACACCACTGTGTATTGTTTCGTACTCAAAGTCTGCTAATTCTGTCCAAAGTCAAGGCTCAATGCTAATTCTTTTCGGTCTGGCGCGTTCTGTCTAAAGTTCGTTGACTTATCGAATTGATCAATACAAAATCGGATAAACAAAGCTGATTTTTTGGAGATCCGTAGGCGTATAGTAGAATTGGAAATTTAGGCCTGAGGTTCCGTAATTCTTTCCTTTTATGCCTCTCGCGAATTATACTGCTGAAACTTTTAGCTATCAATATTAAATCAAACTAATAATATTTTATTTAGACGACTTGATACTGTAATTTTTATCCATAAATTCTTTTTTATCTTTCCATCGAAATGGGACCAATTATATTTTAGAATTATTATTTGCTGCAGAACCCTAAGTGCGTGTTCAGCAGGCAGGTTTTTAAGGCTTAGCTAATAGCGAAGTAGACCACCCACCGATTTGCATGGCTTTGTTATATCTATTTATGGGAAAACGGATCTAAGCTGTAGTTTAACGTGCCTGGTATTAGAGAGAAATAATAGTGGGCTTAGTCGGATACCGAGGTATTGCAGCCGTACCTATTGTGAATTAGAATATATTGGAAATTGGAGGACTGTAACTTGTAGAGGAATATTCATTTTATCGCGTTTAATATTAAACATTTGATCGCCAAAACGTCCAATATATCCAACCCCATTATACGACTTACGAGGCACTCAATATATGTATTCCCATTTCCAATTACATTGCACACGTATGCAAGTAGATACTGAGAATTTAAATGAGTTTCTTCATTGTGATCGTCTCCAACAGTTCAAAGGACGAGCGAATGCTTCAGGACATCTTTAGCGAAACATGAGCTTTGGCTTAAATTGTCGAAAATGGGAGATCAGATGGAAACAACACAATGAAACGAAACATTTGCCAAATGACATTCAAAAGGAAAAAAATAATACAGCACTTCAAGTTGTAATTTCGCTTGTTAAAACCTCAATTTACATTCCGAAAAATTATACGATAGCAAAAAATATACAATCCATAATTAATTAAAATAACAGAGAGCGACGCCATTAAACTTTTCGTAACAGTGTTGTCACACGAAAAAATACCAATGGGCAAGGTCAGAATTATTAACATGGAGTTGTGTCATTTCCGTGTCGTATTAAATTCGTAAAAATATCACAGGAAACATAATGGATCCCTGACTTATTAACGTTTTGAACGCCATACATGACAAGCAAGCGCGTGCCGTGTACGCCAAACGTCACAAATATGTGCATTGCGGCTTGAAGTCGGGGGCACTCCGATGCGTATATGCTCTGGCGTTCCAAAGGTTAAGGATGTTAACTTGTATCGTATTCGTGAATCAATTTCTATAATCTACCGACATCGAAAAAAATAATATAGAATATCAGATAAGAATTGACACTTTCCGTTGATTTCAGCATTTCCGAAAATCGGACTAATGAATGAAGTACTGTCGTCGTTTTAAATGTGTACTGGCTTTTCGTAGAATAAATGTGTCAGCATTAATTAATGTGCCTATTTGAGCTCACTCCCAGTTTCAACACAGTAGGTGGGGATCCATTAAAAATTTTGCTTACAAGCAGCTGCTTTTAGACTGATCAAAATGTTTTGAATTAATTGTGAAAATGGCTTTACTTGTTTGGTTATGTTTCAAGTTATGTCAGAGTGCTCAAAACCTCTTACTTCGATTGTTTTCGTTTTTCGAGTCGATGGTAAAACTCCTTAGAATTTTTGGGCCTAAGGTGGCTTTGGCATACATTAAGTGCAAGTTTTGTGCACTACTATCAATAGATACCTACAATATTAACTGAGAATATTTTATGTCTGCTATTGCGAGGAAGGATCCATTCAGTGATACATTCATGTTCTACCATAAAGTTTGGTTCAGACCTACAGAATATATTTGGAAACACGTAAATGGGATGATTTAATGGTCATCCATGAATAAAAGCTCTAAAAATTTATATGTCCACGTAAATCACTGAACGCTAATGGGTGCCATTGCGAAAACGAGTTGTTTTATGAAAGTTTTTAATTTATACCCAACGCGTTGGTTCAGACGTGGCCGGGTATTAAGGATTTGGAAAAATGAGATGGTTTTTGAGCAAGGACTTTTGTGTTTTCCTTTGTCTTATTCTTTTTAAGATTTGTTCCTTTTAATCTTACATTTCATGACGATTATTCCTTCGAGCTGCACTATCCTTAATAAGTTCTTGAGTACCTACCTAAGCTTTAATGAATCAGTTACGCTTACGACCAATGTCTGATGCATTAAGTCTGTTATGAACGTAACTCAACGTCAACCAGCCAATTACAGAACGAACAGTAACTAATGCAGTTAAGATAACGAATGAGTACCGTAACCACGTCTAGAAATGTTCTGATAATGTCTGAGTAAGGTACTTCTCAGTAGTATAGGTACTACTATATCTACTGTTTGTCAATCCCATACATTTTTACTACCGCTGACAGTATGTCACTTTTCTAGAATTTCGGGACGCCATTTATCTATTCTTGAAAGTCAAGAATAATGCTTTATCTTATAGAGCAGGAAAGCTCGAGCTGATACTGTTAAGTACCTACCTATAGGTAGCTATTTGGAAGGAGAGGATTTCTGTCTTTGTGTACCTCAATAAAAGGCTCGGCAGAATTATAACCTGTCTTAAGGTTTCGTTTGATTACCTAATACATAACTATATTTGACGTTTTGATATAAGTCAGTACCTATGTTTTTGCCTTAGAAAGAGAATACCTATCAAATGCAAGCAGTTTTTAATATTATGCTTCCAAAAACAAAACATTTATAACTATCGTATCCTGTGAGTATTTCGTTATCCTATTAACACGTCCATAGAGAAATATTATTTGTTTATCTCCGAGATTAACTTAGCAATATTGCAACATCGGATACCCAAAATTACAAGCACATTAACGTGGAAAACAACTCATTAGCGAAAAGCATTTCCCGCCATTTTGCGTTTGGCGTGTCGGCCATAATGATTTTACGAAATTAATGGATTGTTGCACGACGCCATCAGATTAACATTTGATGTTTTGCATTAAATTGTAGCCAATACTTAATGTTACAATCATTTTGATAAAGTGTGTTATTAAAGTTAAAAGCATTTTAAATCCGTTTTATTTTTGTAGTTGACAACATCGTCATCCATCTGTCATACTGATGGATGTCATAATACGGATTCTGTGTTTGCTTGTTTTCATCCATTCTAGTAATTGATTGATATTGGCTTGTAAGTGAACAAAAACAATTTCGACTAAAACAAAATTGCTAACAAGCATACGTTACGTCGTGAAAACTGCATTGGGGATCCAAAACATTAAAAAACCTACTTATGAAGTTTTTTAATAGATGGACTATCAGGTTTAAAAGTGCAGTCACATAATATAAAATGCTTTAGCAATATAAATTTTGAAGGTCAAAGAATTATGCAACTCGTCATATTAAACGCCAGGTTATTGACCTTAATATTAGATCAGTGTTACATTTTTTCAGTGCGATTATCGCTTATCTTTGTGCACACAGGGTATGAAAATAGCCCACTGTCACTGATAAATCACTTTCGCACGTACGTTTTTATTTGTGTGAAGGCCAGATAACAGGGTGCTTCAAAATAAAATCCTATCTTATCCTACTAATGTTATAAATGTGAAAATTTGAATGTTGTTTTTTTATGGATAACCTCGCGTTTGCCCACAATCTCACCTGATGGAAAGCTATGATGAGCTCCATGATTGAGCACCAACCTATCCTGAATAGGTTGGTTCTAACCTATTCACACTTAACTAAAATATCCCCAGGTTGTAGCTATCAAGAAACATAGACTCCGGGTGAAACTTGGCAAAGGAATATACCGTTATCTGTTTTAGGATAGAACTACATACCTACTGCTTAGGTATTCGTGTTCTTAATTGCTGAAGGTCGTGCCTGTCCTGGAAAGCTTCGATGGATTTACTGACGAGCTGATTCCAGGCCACTGTGTCTTTGGCAGTGGTTTCAGTGAGTCCTGTTATCGCCTTGATCTGACCAGATCAGTGAGTAGGTCTGCGCTATCTTTTGACAGGAAATAGGATCCTTTTTATTATCCGGCAGGTCGTGCCCTTGTGATAATAACCGACTTTACGCGGGCGAAGCTGCGGGCTACAGCTAGTCTTGAATAAGAGTTGAAGTAAATATTGGATTTGTATCTCGACTGAGTCTTATCCCAATTACCGGACCGCAACTTTCAACTGAATACTGAAAAAAATCACACAAAAAAAGAAAAGTTAACTTCCTTACCAGGAAATCCAATTTGGAACCTCAAGGCATCTCCATCGATAGCTACTTTCAGCTGAACTAATACTGACAAATGGACTACGAATGTCCATCATCACATCAGTGTAGACCCCTGACGAATCATCTTGTTAGTTTAGCATTGCATCTTAACTAGATCTTTTCCCGCGTCAGTCGTAAATCTGTCTGCGATTAACTACGGTTTCGCTTAGACAATGGTTAACCTTTTGAACGCCATTGTCACGTATACATGACAAGCAAGTGCGTGCCCTGTACGCCAAACGTCATTGAATTTGTGGCATGGCGTCGGTGGCACGCCGATGCGTTTATGGTCTGGCGTTCAAAAGGTTACTTGAGAGGCACAGACTAGCTACGTCAACGGAAACAGTGCTGTCTTGTTGTTATTTGAAACAGATACGGAAGCCTTGTCTGTCAGTCTGCTGTGAATGAACTGAGTTGCAAATTAATATGTTGGTTTTTATCAGAGTTTAACTTAGTTGATTGAATGCCACAGTTGACATATTTTTTAAAGCTATGAATGTGATAGTACTAAGTCGCATACCTAAAATGAAAATTTATTAGTGCATTGAAAGTCAATCTCAGGAGTAAAAAAAAATGAAGTAAGTAATTTAGATTTTTTTTAAATTAGATATAATTGACAAGCTCACGTTTAACCATAACCACCTGGCATGGCATGGTGGCAAGCGATGCTGTGATCGACGATGAAGCACACTTGCCTAGAAGTAGTATTTTAGACGGAGATAAGTCAAAAACTACACCATAGCCAGGTAACTTACGTCAATTATTGATTCATTCTACAAAGCTACCACTCTCCAACCTACCTAAGAAGTAATAAAATTGTTTTATTTCTTCCATAACAAGTAAATACGCAATAGTCGAGCTAAAGTTATTCCTCCTCACGTAGAATCGAGGCGTATAAGGAATGCGACGCATACATTATTGTGTACCTACCGGCGTATCTTAGTGCAGCGCTTGCACCGAGTAGGGTTACCGGACTTGAAAATTAGAATTAGAATAGTAGAAATAATAATTGCCGCTTTTATAAGTTAGTTTTAGAAAATTGGTTAGAACGATGGCTTTTTATTCAACGGTTTTTCCTGTTGGATTTTTTTAAGATTTCGAAAGCTGATCGCAACTTAAAAACGTAGTAGTAAGAGCGTAGGGAGGTTAATATCTGGATCTACTCACTCCACATTCATGGTAAATGCTATAGGCTATACGGTAACGTGAAACTCCTACGGGAACGGGAAAAAACGGGATAAGCGCGTACGAAGTCGCGGGCAATAATCGTTATAAATGCGAATGTCTGTTTAGTTATGCATTTAAGCCCGGTCAAAGTCAATTCATTTATTTCAACTAGACCATTAAAAGGCACTTTTGAACGTCAAATTTACAGTTTAAAATTAAAATATAAGTGACTCTAGTTGTCCATTCGCAAAAAGTAGATTCTTATGGAGAAGAACGGACAAGAAACTCCATAGTTACTCTTTTCAAATAAAAGTTTTACAATATTTTGTACCCGGACGGTTATAAGCTACTATTTCTTGCAAAACGCTAGTGAATCCGCGTTCAAAAACTAGTATCTAGGATAAAGGCGTAGGTAAGCTAAATAAGCACTCAAAAATGGTAAATTCTATCCTGCGAGTGGCAACCCTGTCCGCAAGTGACATTCCTTCGGTATCAGATGTCGTGATAGCCTAGTTTGAGGCGCCCCACTTTACTTACACACCTCGATTTTATGTAGGTATATCTGTAGGTACCTAAACCTACAGTTATTAATCCCTACTTGTAGGTATCAACTTATAACTTGCGGAATGCTCCAGTTTTGACTGTAGGTTTAGAGCCGTGAGTTACGTTACATCTTAGCTCGACTTGAAAGGCTTTTGCAGCGGCTTTTGTTAGTCTATTTCAATCTATTCTGACCTCGCTACAGAAGGATTATAGAAGTATGCAGAACAGGACGTAAAGTCCCGCAACCTCCATCGAAAAGGGAGGGTCCTCCGGCCAGGCGATGTTTTGATCTGGTTGGCAATTGCCCGAAGGCTGTTGTTTGTTCAAATCGGAGCGGAGAACTTAGATAGTGTGAACTAGGATTTGACGGACGTCTTCTTTGTAGTTCATATGTGACGGCATAGATGTTGCTACAGAATAGCAAGAGTTCAATTACATAAAAAACTAAAAAGCGTAATTTGTACGGCAACATAAAGAACCGCAACGCCAGCTATCCTGTCAGCGACGTGCTAACGAAATCCTGCATCGCTCAAGCAGGGTTCTCCGTTCGTCCGAATATCAATAGGGCAGTTGCCCACCTGACACAAAGACCGTCTGGTCGGTGTCCCTTTTCAGTGGAGGTATGCAGGACTTTACTCTCCTTACCGCATACCTCTATAGTGACAGTCGAGCATTCAGACACAGATTTAAACTCCCAAACATCTAGATCGTCGAACCCAATGACAACAAGCACTAAATAACAGTTCTTCCAATATAAACCTACACAATACGCAATCGTTAGCCGGTAGCAAATTGACAATAATCCCTTTTAAGGCGCAACATCGAAGTTCAATCGACCGTTCACACGACCCAGTGGACTCGGCTTACGCCATTTTGTCGTAGTTAGGTGTTATGTCAGTAAAATAACAATGCACTGTACCGTACCGAACCAATCCTTAAAAAATCGTATTTTAGGAACAGCAATGGTCAACTTTTTCTCAAAATTGCTTGTTTGCGGTAACTCAATACCTAAGGTAGGACTTTGAGCAGCCCGCTCTCGTTTTTTAAAAACACCGGCCAAATGAAAAACATGTGTTTTTTTTTTTGTTCACAGAGTATATTTCTATTGTTGCGATAAAAATTCAGATTTCAAACTAAATTTAAAACCTAGACCTCACTAGGATTCCATGTGTCGTGCGATCTAGTCTCTTTCATCCAGGAGACACAATTGACACAATAATCATTAACTATAACAAAAGTTGTAAGTAAAATGCGAATCGAGTAGTTTACAAAAATGCAAGAAAGGGAAAAAAAGGAAATTAATTATACAACAGTAGAAATACACACTCTGTGAACATTTTAACTGGACAGATGGAATTCAGCTCGTTGACAGTCAGATCGACGGACGGAAGGACGTATCTACGGGCACCGGAGGTTTAGTAATAGGGTTCCGTTGGTTAGTTACCTTTCAGGCACAGAATGCAAGAAACGTTTTTCGGTTTATTATACCCTTTGTGTGTAATAAACCAACCAACTCCAACTCGCACTTAGCCATTTTTTTCTATAAGTAATGAGCCTTAATACCTAAGCTTGCACAGTAGTTTGGTTATGTCAGTAAAGCAACATAGCATCGAATTGAGGCGCAGTAACAGCCAGCGACTGCCACAGAGTATTGCAATCAGTAGGTTAACGCTACTGTTACGTAAAATGTTTTCCTTGCTTACTGGTTATGCGGAGTTTTATGGGCTTTATTCAATGCAGCTACTAATGTCTGATTTCTCGTTACACACATAACATAACATGACGCCTCGAATGTTCTAAGCCCAAGGGCTTAGCCGGTGAAATTTCAGCTATTTGATTTTGATTTCTATTTTCACCAGATACTTGGTTTCTGCTATAAGTGATGATTAGCTCTCAAATCAAAATAGAGCATAGTTTTCACAGATTGAATGACCAACTTTCATTCATCCTTTTTTAATCTTTTGTAGGTTATGCCTCCATAATATTTTCAAAGGGCAAGGTAGGAGTCACAGAAGGTTACGATTAAACTGAAACTCGGAGTAAGTGAGCCAATAGGATAAGGTAGCTTTATTTTGTGTTATATTTCGATTACCCATAGAACAATTGAGAGCTGCTGAAAAGAACCAGGGTTAATGTAACCAGGATTTTGTAAACATAAAATGGTTTACGAGAGTGTCTGTGGAGTTTCTTGCACGTTCTTCTCCATAGAGATCTACCCTTTGGAACGTGCAAATCATGTTTTTGACGGACTGACTTTGACAATTCAAAAGTACTTGTTAATGGTTTATTTGAAATAAATGCTTTGACTTTGAACAGATGTGAAAATGCATCTCGGACTATGTCAACGTATGTACCTTCCTGCCCTATGTGCCCTAAAACCTACATATTAAGCCATCTATCTGCTGCTACTGACGGTAATGTCAAAGCGTCATTGTCATTATAATTTCTAGATTTCTAGGTACTATGTATAGTACACAAATTCTATTTCTAGTCCAAAACGCTAATCCACAGCCTAAGAAGCTTGCCTACGAATCAGTCTAACCAGATATTTAGTAGCGCCGCCATATGCATTAATATGCAAAACCCATTTAGGTGATATGCATATTGCATTAACAGAGCGCGGTTTTGTGCGCTTTGCCGCCTATTAAGTACACTGATTAGTATTTGTGATTTAATTACTAATGGAGCTAGTTAATATTAGTTTTGTACACAGAACCAATATTCAAGCTACAGCTTTACAACCCTTTGTTACCTGTATAGAAAAGATCTATAAACGGTTTTTTTAAGGGTACCGAACCTCTGTATGGAAAAAGGGAACCCTTAAAGGATCACTTGGTTGTCTGCCTGTCCGTCTGTCACATCCGTTTTCCTCCAAGTGTACTGGACTAATTTAGTTGAAATTTAGTATACATATAATATTCTGTAACCCAAGCACGGACGTGTAACAAAAATAAATGAAATGGGGGCAAACTAGAAAATGAACACAATTTTTTTCCAACTATATCGTGGGACGTAAGTATCTCGGTCTCAAAACTATTTGTTTCATAATTTAAAAATATTCCATTCCAAAGTTATTTACGAAAATAGATAAAAATTGACCAGTCCCCATTATTTCGAAACCACCGAGCCTAAAATTTAAAAAAATATATATTAATAGGTCGTTCCTATAGATTACAGAAAAGCCTATAAAAAGTATGATTTTAAAGTGACATTTTAATAAAATATTATTCGTTCGGAACCCGGCAAGCGATTTCGACTCGTACTTGGCCGGTTTTTTAAGAAAGGAAAAAAAGTAATTGTTGCCACAGAAGAGACATAATAATATGAAACAAAAAGTAAACTAAATTCCTTAATGATAGTACGTATACGTATCTAGTACTTAATGTCAAGTTGTTAAAAACGTTTTGGTTTATCATCCGCCTAGTTTTCCCTTAACTAGGTAAGTTGGAGTCGGATCACACGATTCAGTTAGTAGGTAATTATTGTTTTATGATTCCTTGCAAATATGGACGCAAATCACAAGTCCGTTTGATAAGTTGGCATTTTTTCAATATAACTGTGGGAAGCTTGTGCCAAGCAAAGGTTAGCATCCAAAGTCTGGTACCTACTTGGAAGCAAAGTTCATTATCTTAAAGGATTTGTCGCATAGTGCTGACCAACTTTTGGTTCAAAATAACACAAGGAAACGATCTACAAAGTCATGCGAGGAAACGACAAATAAACAACAATTTGAATATATTTCGTCCCCTGTCACGATCTTGCTTACAAAGGCAAACCAGAAAAGGATCCAATGATTCTAACGTTTTATTTTTCTTGTTACAGGTAAGCAAGCAACCGGAAACCATGGCGTAATCACACTAATATCAACAAAATATCGGAGATACCGAATCCTAAGGTTTTGGAGGGAAACAGTAAAAGATTATCATAATGGCGGCCGCATATAAAATTTAAATAAACCGTTTTGCATAATCTGCTGGACCGGGGAACTATTTGCTTTACAACCCAGTCTTGGCAGCGAGGTGGATAAGGAAATTGGTGAATTTAAAGAAATTGCATTTTCTGATTAAAATAATACGATCTTCTGTAGCTAAAATCTGTCAGGAGACTAAGGATAGTACCTAAACAAATCGAATCGCTTTAATAGCAAAAAATAAAAAAGGTCTCAATAAACTTAATTTAAATTCAATTAATTTTTTGCACAATGCATAACACTTCATCATTTTATTTCGGGTGAACCGGGGCAAAACGTACCGGTCATTAATATCGACAGTTATAAAAGCGTAATAAAACATTTTCATTGTCACTATAAACCATTCAACTGTAATTTATTCATGTTATGCCTAGAAATTCAATTCAGTTCTGAAACCTCTCAAAAAGTAATAGTATCTCATTTTTAACGTAATCGGTACTCAGTGATAAAAGAAAAACCGTAAAAATGCTACATAAATTGCCTAAAGCAATGTTGTTACGCATCAAGACTAGACGAGCAATTTAAACAATCATCCACTCAGTTGATCACGAAAATTGCTCTGAGCATCGCCCGGGAGACCGATTCGAGAAATTTGACAATTTATAAATGTCTATCGGTCTAAAGGGGTTATTTTTTATGAGAACACTATTTGTTTTAGATGTTTAATTGCTGTGATGTAATGGGTAAAGATGCACAAACAAACAGGACGGTATTTCATTGTTGTAAAATTAAGCAATCTAAATAAAAAAGGATTACTTGTGTCTAAAGTTCCGAGTGCCCAACTTTTTCTGTCCATTATCACACTCTGTTTTCTCCAAGCTAATTTTTACAATAAGAATACCAGTGAGGTCGTTCCTCTTCTTCTTTTTTTCGAGGCTTTTGTTAAACAAAAATCTTTAAAAGTTTCTTCAGTTAGGAAGTTTCGAGATAAAAATTCCTTTGAAAAGTTTCAACATTAAAGTTTCAGCATTACTTGAAAATAAGTCTGGAAAAGGTAATTAAAAGCTGAAGCAAGGTGATAACGTTAATGTTTCTCGAAACATTCTGCCGTGTTTATAAACAACCTGGTCGATCTCTGATACTATGTAGTCTCCCATTAGTCTCCGAGACTTACAAAGCAAAAACATTTTCAGACAAAAATATTTACCTACACGGCAACCTCTCTGAAATTTTCGCTAAGATTCTTAAGTAAATACTTGTGTTGAAAATCTGGAAAAGCCTAAGTAAAGTCAGAAATATGTAGATCAAGAAAACCTCGTTATTTGCTCAAAAAAGCGAGCATTTCCAGCGCGACAGTTTTCCCAACTTCACCCTTATTTTTTGTTGACTTAACACTTAACAAAGCACAGTGCCGTGGCGTGCTTGACATTCTGAACGTCGCTTTGTGCCATTCTGCGTGTGCAAATCGAGTTTTCCAACTATTTTCAGTGTATTTATGAGTGTTGGAAGTTTGGACAGAGTGGTAGATTTCATTTGCTCACGTAGCTACGTCGTGATAACTAATGGGTCGCATTATTTAGGTGGAATTGCTGTAACTGAAACAAAAACCATGGCTCGAGGGGTATAATTATAGTTGCTATGTGTTTTTATGAGAAAAAGCTCGACAGGCAACACACATAATATATAAAAGACACAGAGATAGATACTCTTAATTGACAGTTGAGCCTATTAACTGTCTCGGTTGTCCACGAAAGCTTCTTATACCAAGATAATACCCGTGGCCACAAGCAGGTGGGTTCGTAAAACCCAACAATCTTGTTTATAATTTTGTTCGTTGTAAGCAGAGAAGCGTAATTAAGTGTCAGACAGCGTGTTGAATTCTGTGCATACGAAACGTCCATCATATGTGATACGTGGTGAAATGGGAAACTAGCTTTGTAAGTACTGAATTTGACATATTCTTGTCTTTTGAATTACGAGTGACGCCACTGCGAAGTGGCAGGGTAACTGCGACCTTCGTGCGAGTTTTTTAACGTTCTCGATCGCGTTAGCGTAAACGTCAATTTGTATTGAACCGTACTGATTAAGCGCCGTCTGGTGACACAGCAAACTTTTTTTTCCATACAATTTGACATAAGCGAACGTTTACGTTAACGCGATCGAGTGCGTTAAAAAACTCGCACTAAGCTTGGGGCTTCATGACAGGTAAAAATGATCCATAAAGGCAGTCCATCATTCTATAAGAATAAGATGTGGTTTCACACATGTAATTTGCAAGATTTGTCATGCATGACATGCCAGTCGTTCTGTGCTTAGATCAAAAACAGGTATTCATTCGATGTACATTCATGCTCACTTTTGCAAGCGACTCCGCCCGCTCAAGGATCGAAAATATCGCACTGGTACGTTCTACCGCTATAAAAAGTATGCTATGTCCTAATTCAGGCTATCTACCTGAATTCCAAAGCTGTTGAGTCGTCATTTACTAACAAACATCCACACATACACCCCACATTTGTATTACTAGCTGTCGACTGCGTATTTAAGCACAAAATCTGTATAAATTGTTCTGATGTATCAGCTGAACTACTATGAAATTCCATCCATCCTAGCAAATTTTTGCATTTATTTTAGGTACTAGCTTTTCCACTCGACTTCGTACGCGCATATCCTTTTTTCGCGTTCCTGTAGGAATTTCCTGCTCCAATAAGCCTATAGCATTCCTCATGAATTAATAATAATAATATCTTAAATATCTTGGGACAACTCACACACGGTCATCCGATCCCAAACTAGGCAGAGCCTGTGCTATGGCAACCAGACAACTGATAAACATACTTATATATTTCTATATACATACATATTATAGACAAATTACACCCAGACACAGAACAAATGATCATGCTCATCACACAAAGATTTGTCCTGGGTGGGAATCGAACCCACAACCTCCGGTTTAGCAGTCAGGGTCACTAACCACTAGACCAACAGGTCAGTCAATTGGCTATCATATACAAAAATAATTATCTAAATCCGACTGGTAGTTCCAGAGATTAGCGCGTACAAACAAACAAACTCTTCACCTTTATTATATTAGTATAATTAGGATGACCGGAATGAGATGCTAGGAAGTATACGACAGTATTTCCAGTAACAGCTTTATTGCATCCCTTCCTGATTAATATAATTAAGTAGAGCCTGCTGCAAAATACCGTCTATAATCCCCAGGCGCCTCATCAAGAGGAGATGGATCTCGTATGGTGATGAGAGGATTAGTATCCACTGTGTATTTTCCTCTCACAAGCTTGACAGGGTAAATCTGCGCAAAGGATATCAGAAGTGGGACGCAATTAATGTAATTCAAGATCACGTGTTTTTCAGAAGAAGAATGTCGGCGTTGTCTTATTAGATGTTCTATGAAATATAAGTAAACTATTTTGATTAAATGAATTCGATTCTTTCTTGGAACTTACACTTTACCATTTTTTTGTATAAATGAAAATAATAAGTTCATACTTGGAAAATATTAATTTAATATTTCGATTCTTTCTTGGAACTTAGTCTACCAACTTCTTATAAAAAATCTTTTTTGTTGTTCATATAAATTATTACTAATTGAAGAAGAATCTTCCAATAACATAATTCCAGAAACAACAAAAAAATGGTTGCTAACACAGCTATCCTTTATAACCATAGCCTATAAATTGACTACTTGACAACATAAATTCGATCCACACACCATTTCTTTAGAAATCTCCACATGGGTTGCATTTAACCTCATTGTTGACAAACATTTTGACGCTGCCCAAAAAAAAATCTACCCTGGAAATCTCTGCCGTCATTAAAGTTTATTTAACTACCTGACACTAGGGCTACCAACTTTTAATTAGAAGAATTAAAATGTATCATAATTACAGAACAAATGAAGAGTACGGTCTTAGAAAATATAGTAGTACTCTTATAGTTTTAAATATTGCAAAACAACATTTTGTTGATTTAAATTAATTGTACACTTCGACAATCCCAATGAAGCCATAGTTTTACTTTACCGCCACTTTGCAATACATACTACCGCAAAGACAAAAACTAGGTAGGTTCTTTAGTGAAATACTGAAATTACAGAATTTCAACCAGTTTTACTCTATTACTTTTGTAGATTTTAAAGTACGCCACCACAAAATAGAGTACTTACAATACTCTGTATTACGAGTACGGCTGGCAACCCTACCTGCGACTGACATAACGTTTACACGTAGTGTCTGACACTAAACAGTGTCATATACTGACAGATGATACGCAGGAGGTACCTGATGATACCGGAAGACTAGTTGGCACTTTGCCCTGTCTAGGGAATTAGATGACACGATATTATGGGTTGAATTTGGGTTATTATGATTATTTTTATAATGTGAAATGCGTTTGACATATTTCTAGGGAGAACTTTTGAGAGTAAAATGTGTGTCTTGTTGCTTGCGTTGATTGTTATTTTTGAATTCATAGCGAAATAATAAAAAAGAACATTAATATTAATTTTTCATGAGGTGGCATTGATGCCGCTACGTACCTGTTGCCTTCCAAAATAGAGGTACTTACTTAATTTTTTTGTAAAAAAGAAAATTATATTTTAGCACCTTATTTATCCCAATTTCTAATCGAAAAATAGCAAACGCCTTAAGATTGTAAAATATCGCGTGATACATTGGACAGATATATTGGAAAATATTGAATTTGGATGGGATTTATTGTATACAAAACGTTTTTTCATAATATATCGAGAAATTTTAATATAATAAAGATTTATTACAATCTTACGGAGTCTGCAGTTTTCTGGTGACATTATATACACACACATTGAAAGATTTGAAACTGTAATGTTCGCTCGCAATCGTTAAACCATTCTCCAACTTCAGACATAGTCCTTCAACACAAGAGTATCAGCACATTGCCCGTACACAAGGCCGTACAATGTTGTCATTGCCCAAACCGTAGACAAACTTCTTCATTGTGCTCGTTGTCATTCTCTGGGTCACAGACTAAGAACATACAGAAGGCTCACTGTCGATTTATATAACGAAAAATAAAAAAACACCTTATTCCCGTAAACCAAACTTTTGTCTTTCTGTAGACACTTGCCAATTTGTCAACGTTCGGACGATAGTTAATTTATTTTGTTGTCTTTACAATCGTCAATGAGAGGAGGGTTATTAACTGCAAAAGAAACATACGTCACACAATTGTGGTAGAGGTGTATGAAAGAAGAGAATAGATGTACGATGCGCCAATCGCTAATAAATTAGTCAGTTATTCATTAGTATTACAAGACAAGAAGATGATAAAGTGATTATTGTCACATTTGATACTGTTATTGATTATAATTATTTGTGCACTAACACGTGTTCTAGTATTAATCGTCTGAATTATCGACACATTTAGAGAAGTGAGCCTTCTATACGGATCTGTTTGGTGCATCGGCTCACTTAGTAGTCGTAATTAAATTAGTTTGGAGTTCAGAATCGCGATGAAATTGTATTTTCTAACTTGATAATGGCGTCGCGAAACTTTTCTGTAACTGCATTAAATTTAGATAAGTAGAATGCCAATTTTGGATCGTTAGGCGGACTTCGTTGAAATTTCGCTGAGCTGAAACTTTGGGCACAGATGTAACGACTGTAAAAGCGTATCTTCTATACCTACATAAATAAAGTGGCTTTTCATCTCAATCTGTGGGGCAGCGTAGATCTCATTTGAACAATATAAAAAAACCCATTCCGGAAGATATCTTAGCGTGTGTGCGAATATTTAACTATAAGAAAGCTTGCACATTCATAAAGTTGTATAAAACCGTGCGAAGCAGGAGCAGATCGCTAGTAAATATTTTATAAATTTTCAGTTAGTTTTCTGTTTTTTTTTGGAATAAGTTAGTACTAAGGTCAATCATAAATACACAACCCGACAGCAAACATCAACCCCAAAACATTAAACACCGAAATACCACGCAAACTGATCCACTTACAATGTCCAGCCAACTGTAAACAGTTATTAAGTTTCCATTAATTAAAAACATGACAGAGTATCGAATCTCGATAAATGTGCGTCATTTATATTTAACAACCCTTCGGTTCGGGTTCAAGTAGGGTTACCATTTCATCGGTATTTGAAAGATCCTTACAAAATGTCAGACATCATTTTATCATCATCAGAAATATTCTTCTTTTAAATAAATCCTAAACCTAGCCTTGTATGGTTGGACCATATTAGGGTCGTTTTCTAGTCTAACCGGTAGCATCTGAGTACCAGTGTTTGGCATGGAGTGACTGCGATATCCCTTGGCTAGACTGGTGTCAGATTTTCTGGCTTCTGACTATCCTTAACAACTGCCAAAGATCTTCGAGTGACATCCACCAAATGACATTCCAACAGAAAGCCGTTAGACCAACGGCTTTCTCCTTTTTCATAAAAATATTAAAATAATAAATTTTCCAAAACCCCTTTACGGATAAAAATGCAGAAAGAGCAAGTAAGAGGGGCCAAAAAGCTGTCATTTCCGGACAAATCGAGTTAGGTGGTAACCCTGTTCTAGGGTAATTGACAATCAATCTGTATTGCAGTGAGCCTCGGAGACAAGGGCCGGAGGAAGGACCACGTGGAGTAATAGGGCCACTAATAGTGATTAATTTATTAAATATCGAGCGAGGAAACTGCTTTCGGGTTTAATAGGCCGTGTATGTTTTTGTGGGTGCTGTAAAAGGGGATTAAGGGGCCATAGTAAGTTAGCAGTAGCATTTTAATAACATCATGCCACTTATGAAAGGCTAAACCAATCATTAAGTTGTAGAATGTATTTCGTTGTAAGTTAATTGGTTATCGATGACGTAGGTATGACAGGGCTATATACGTCTTTGATAACCAATTAACTAGTTTTGCCACAAATCTGCATGGCTAAGTTGGCGTTTGCAAAGCGTTGGTGAAACTTCACACACATGTGATACTTTGTGTGGAAACTAACTTTATATTACCAACTATTAAACAAGATGAATGAGTTACATTTAGGTAGCCAGAAAAAGGTCTTTGTTGTTGGAAATCCGATTTTAAATCTCAAATGTAACGAATCCAATCGCCATGATAGCTAAATGTAGCTTTTCGTTTTATGCCACGCAAACATCTATTTTTAAACATTTATCCATTCCGTATTCGTTCAGTTTTCTAAAAATATCCTTCTATTCAAATCTCCGTGGAGGCAGCTGTTTTCAACTAGATGCAAAATGCGGAGAGACGGCTGATGTGGGACGACTAGAGGAAGGATAATGTTTAATTCTGACAGAAAAGCGAAGAATAAGAGGTTCAGTAGAGACTGTATTATACTTATTTCATATGAGTATCTCTTATAACTTTGAAATTACTGTGCTGTAGTTTTAATGATTTTGTTCCGAAAGACAAACAAATCACTAAGTAGGTACTGCCCCAATCACTTAGGATCTCTACACTAGATTACAAAATAATTAACATACCTACTTACTTCAACAAGCCCCTAACCTGCCTAAGCCTCCCAAGTTTAAAATGTTATAATGATCAGATGACACCATATACGCAACCAGCACACCTATTACAATTTCATAAAAAAAAAAAATTACAACAAACATACTTGCCATAGATTTCCTTAAGCAACGCCTGGTGTCATTATTCGTCCTTAGAACTTCAAGAATCTACGAACATCAAATAATTTCCATACCTGCAACTATCCGGTTTTATAAAACTAAAAGTATTAAACAGAAATAATAATGTTGACGTCGTAACTAGATGCACATCAGGTAGATCCAGTGTATTCTCCGCACGAAGAGTGACTAACACAGGATATCATACAGGCGGCGTTTGCGCATGCTAAATTAACACTGACTAGAGTGAATAGGACAGAAAGATCACTTGTAGAAAATACACACTTGTATTCGTATTTTGACAGTGCGTGAAACACAATTTAAAAAATTAACTACGTACGCAATCCTTACTACTGTAGAAGAAACTCATTGGTGCGCTAGTGCTGAAATGATTATGACTAAGTGCTGTTGGTTTGTTCCAAGTTTGTACCATCTGGAAGGTCTCAGCAGTAGTCAGGATTAGGATTATTGAATCCGTTCATGACAACATGCACGCGTCCTGTTACATCGGTTTTGTAGTTATCAAAATGTAGGTGTACAATATGTATTGTATTTACTAATCATTTTCGGTTGCAAATATGCATATGCAGCGCGTATGTAAACATACATAGGTCAAAATAAGGCAAACAGCTCATATCGCCGACCCGCCAATCGGAAACGTGCCATTTGACGCGATGCCGGCGATCGCCAATGACAGACGTTTAATTTCCCGCCACGCTTCACATATGACTCGACTGAGACTCGATGGAAAAAGACGTTTTTGAACACTCCATTTATCTTTTAGTCTGTGATTGTTTTTTACGGGGTCCACGTGTGATTTGTTGATGGACTTTGTTCTTCCGTGTCTTGATTATTCTGTTGTTAAGTCAGGAAAATTAATCGTTAACATTTCACATTGAAACCTGTCGCATAGACATATACGTCGTAAATAAAAGAAGAAAGGAAACATATTTACTGTCACAGAACCCATTCAAATTATGAACTAAAACTGCACATTCTTAACCTTAATATTATTAGTACGTAAATATGTTAGTATAACTTGTGAGTGTTAACTTGACACCTGGGGGGCTTCTCTCTAAGCCCGAAGTCCATAGTTTCGGGCTTAGAGAGTACTTAGAGGGTACGCACTAAAATACGCCTGCAACTAAGCCCGAAACTACGGACTTCGGGCTTAGAAAGTAGCCCCCCTGGTACGACACATTTCGAATGACGGTTTGACGTCAAAATTGAACAATTCGATTTCGATGAAAATAATATAACAGTAATGCTAACGCGTTTATTTTGTTTTCATCGAGTAGTAAAGACTAATATTAAAATAAACATTTAACTAATGACAAAAGAAAGAAAAAGGTAGAAACGGAAACTAGGCAGATGCACGTCGTGCCTGTGGCCTGTAGGCTCCCACTCAGCACCCACGACACAGCGCTTATTTTCAGTGGTCGAAGTGACTTTCACACTTTAAAATATTTTCTCTGGCTTATTTTCTTATTTAAGCAACCCGCCTAAATTTATTTCCGACATATTGAACAATCATCGTCATATTCCACCATATTAACACAAATCCTTAATGAATTATACACCTTAACCTTCCTCATGAATCACTCCGTCCATTGGTGAGTTTTATGAAAATCCGCTCGGTAGTTTTCAAGTTTATCGCGTAGGTACAGACAGAGACACGTGGCGGAGGGACTTTGTTTTAAAATATGTCATCCTTCTGCATTTCTTTTTATTCTGTGGCACTGATTTTAATGTCCTAGTTTTTGGGTTACCTGCCGGTGACCCGTGCATTGTACGGTTCTGATTCATAGGTTCGTGTTTAGACTTGCCACACCTTTATTAGTATTCAGAATGTAATTCCAGTTCTTAAACATGTCTGACCTAAATATGTGAGTCCATAAATACGTAGTTGTATGGTCCCGTTTAGTCTGGTTGGTATATCTTCGGATTAAATTTATCATTGATTTGCCGCCATATAAGTTTGAATATTCTATACCCCTGTTTCAAGAAGATGTTAAGATGCTGATTTGAAGGTTTTATTGGGTTATAATGATGATGATGTCATCACAACCAAGCCTTTTCATATCGGTAATTCGATATCTAAAATTCGATTAAAGTTTACATAACTAACTAATTAAGTTGACATCGACCTCGTTAAGAGCTTTATGCATATGCAAAGATTTAAAATTAAATTAATGCATTAAAGACCAGATGTTTGACACCTGGCCTTCAAACATCTGCAAATGAGTCATTTTCCTAAACAGATTGAATTAAGATTCTCTTTGAAATCTATCTATTCGTACAATAAGCATTTTGTTCTGCGTGTACAAACCGCCGCAAACCAGATTGAACTGGTTCAAACAGGAAAAAACCTTTTTAAAGATGGATTAATTACAAATTCCTGCTTTAATGAAAACCGGATTGAAAGGCTCCCAAAGGTTTTTTTTTATTAGTTTTTTGCTCATACATTGAGCCTTTTGTCTTCGAGCCTTGAATAGATCCTTTAGACCTTTAGCGACACCGGCGGTATTACGCACATTCTTTTACGCGACATTGTTTAGGTACGATTAATTTTTGTCATTGGCAACAATTCCCTATGCTGGATCCGACGGACTCATGCTGTGCCAATCACTTCATTCACTGAACTAGAACTGAGAAATCGTTCGATTTTGCTGAGGCTACACTATTTTGCACATGATTGGCTGCAAACTCCATTTGTTTTACTTGGCTGGCACTTTAGCTTCCCTGTTTATCGACAAGCTAAAGTTAATATTTTCTCCTCCAGAATTTCGTATTATCGAAATTGAACTAAGCGTGGGCATTAAATCACAAAAGCGATGCATATTCATGGCTTTCTCCGGCCGGCGTCGGCTTATTCAGGCGCGAGCCGCTCTGAACCGGAATTTTCCGGATTACTACCGCTTATGGGCGGATGTAATCGATTTTCTTTATCGATAGTTTTCGATGGAGCGGGTTTTTTGTAGCCCAGTTTCATAAGCCTTTTAGGTCAGGTTTTATTAAGAGTAGATGGCCTTATATAGGTCTAGCGTAGTTGTATCTTTAAGTGGGTGAGTGCTGTACCTACCAACCTCAATTACAAATATCTTCAAGAGTAAACCACTTACGTAGTGTGTCATAATCTGCGAGTATTATGTTTTATCTTGGTATTAAGGTTTACACAAGTTTGCAGGCTATTTCTATGGATGCGTACTTACAATTTAATGGTGTTACCATTAAACTCAAGTCTCAAGACCAAACAGTTGATTAGGACGGGTAGTGGATAACACAACAAAAAAAATAATCGAGATTAGTTGCCATTTCCAAAGCGCAAAAATAAATATCATATAAACAGTCCTCCATCAAAACGAACTTCCAACTACCATACACACAACTCTCGAATATAATACAATAAATAAATAAATGAAAACGTTTTCAAACACAAATCCGACATAGCGATTTGAAGCGGCCCGTTATTGGTACAAAGCTCCTCGATCCATGCAACCCTGCAAAATATGAGAGACCTCTCAAACTGCAATATTACGATGGAAAGCTGGTGCATCCAGTCGCAGCCGGGTTATACCCGTCCCTCTTTAAAACGTCGTATAGGTTCGCATTTTTCTAATATTGCATGTTTGAATATAAGTTTAAATATTGAAATATTGCTAGTAAGAATGTTTTTGTTAGGATCAAGTGGAAAATTGATATGGGAGTCCACATACAGGTTTGATTTAGTGGAGTCTAGAGTAGGAAGAATTGATGTTATTGCTCCTTTGTATTTTCCTAGGTATTATAAAATATGCATGATTTCAGGTGAAATTTTGAATGTGAGTATTGGTGCGCATAATACGATGTTTCATAATTTCTGTTTGTCTCTCAGGAGAACCACTTTATTGTGTAATACCTAACCACGTCTCCACGATTACCTTCCAACGAGTCCTATTACCTACCGTTCTTGAGATACAGCCCGCTGAAGACGGATGGAAGGACGGACAGCGGAGGCTTAGTAATTAGAAAAGTTTAGGGTTCCGTTCGTTACCCTTCGAGTACGGAACCCTAAAAACTGGTTGTAGTAGTTGACTAGTCGTCTGATAGAAAGTAGGTGTCGTATTCTAAAATACCAAAAGCATAAAGTATTCATGTTCAGGCTAATTTCTAAAAAAAATCCTCGTATCTTAAAATGTCCGTTTTCAACATGTACAATTTCCAAAGGCGATTCCTGTTTTCGGTGAGAATACAATGTTTAAACCTCACGTGATCCAGATTCTTCGAACTTTTATACAGTCTCTCTAAATAATATTCCTAGTTCTCACCAGCCCGTCCCTAGCTGTCCTCCCCCAGCGACGCCCTAAGCCGAGGCCCGCACCCCACAGGGGATGCCCTTAGCGTGTAGTCGCTTAGTTTGTAAGTTTAAATAAGCCCTGTAATATTTATATGAAGGCCACCACAGGCAAGCCCGGTTAAGCAGTCGACAACCTCAGGTTGGACTGCGAGAAGACACTCACAAAAAAAATAGAACTTTTATACAGCAATAACCTAACCAGAAAACTGTAAAATAAATAAATAAAAAAAGCCTTTCATTTCCAGTAAATTAACATTTCTTAGAATCTTCTTAGTTTCCAAACGTCTTTTATAATGCGCACAGCAAAGGAGTGGAAAGTGGAACTCTCTGCCTGCGTCTGTGTTTCCGAACGCATACAACCCTAATCTCTTCAAAATTAGAGTCAACAGGCTTCTTCTGGGTAAGCTCGCTCCATCGTTGACTTTGTCTCTGTCATCTATGACCTAGACTAGAGTAAAGGGCAAACCCATATTATTACCTATTATTTTTTAATCTATGCATTAAGTTAAGGTATTGGTTATTATATATTAGTGTTATTTATATATTTCTTTCTTAATATATAAGAAAACTGTGTAAAGTATTAATAATACTCATTTTCCCTGGTGACACAGTCCTTCAAAAGGGGCTTCCATTTGTGCTCTGTATTCTTAGAACACCCACACTGTCTGAGCTCTTTCACAAGAAACCACTTCCATTTGAACTAGATATTCTAGGTATTCCTATCAGTGTTATTGAAAAATAAGCAGCTAGTTATCTGAGGGCCAGGCCGACCTTGGGGTCGGAAATAGGAAGAAGATACAATGAACGATCTCTTATATAATCTTTATATGGATTCCAAAAACTCAACCCCTAAGGATTCGTCTGTACCAGTGGAGTCATCTTCACCTACAGTTCTACTATTTTTAAGCAATGTTCGCATCTCGGTAGCAATCTGTCAAAAATGTTTGGAAATTGAGGCCCACTATTTTGCCAGATTTCGAGTGAGATGCAAAGTTGCGAGGGTTGCTTAAAAATTAGTAGAATTTGCCCTCTGATTAAAAAGGTGACAAATAGTTCGTAGAAAACAAGAAAATTTATTAATTTAGCACAAACTTAAAGGCACACACACACACAACACGTTTACACGACAAAAAATACAAAATAAACAAAAAAACAAAATCATTCTGTTCAGAAAACATCAAAGCAAGTGTGGCTCGCATCATCGCCAAATAAGTACGGTTCAGCATATGCCATATACAACTAGCGCTTCCCGCCGGTTTTCTACTGAACCTGAGATTTTGAGGTGTTACCGACGTAAATCAGTCTAGTCGTAATCAGTTAACAAACAAACGAACATCTTTATCATTTCTTAACACAAATCCTTTATTGTAAAAAATTAAATAAAATATTTTTATTTTAGCTTTTATTATAGAAACCACACTCCCTGAGTGATATTGCCTACTTCTGATTTCGGAATCCCTCGCCACGAGAGCGAATCCACGAGAATATGCTGGTATAAACATATTCTGTGTTACTCGATCAAGTTTCTACATAATATCGTATTTCCAACAAAACATAAAATAACACAAAATATCAGCATAAAACAAACTACTTTAGCAGTATTCTCGAAGCGGTCATATTTCTTCAATAACAATAAAATTGCCACTATTTGTAGTATATAAATATGATATTTCTACGTTTACACGATTTGAATACAATATCAAATCGGTTTTTAAATTATTGGCTGAAAATGTTTTCAGTAAATCCGGTAGTATGTGAGTTTGACCCGCGAAGTGTTCTGAGTGAGCCGCCATTATTTATTTATTTAAACTTTATGTTCAATAGTGGCACATGGGCGGACTTAATGCATCAAGGCATTCTCTACCAGTCAACCTTTGGGTTATAAAGACTATACTGTGGTAGGTGTAGAATAAATAAAATTAAAATTAAAAATAGAATTTTAACGTTTCGGAAAGAATATACAAATAATATATAATAGGTACTAATAAAATACATATATGTATATGCTAAAATAATAAACTAATAAATATGATATACCAATTAAGAGAATTCATTCCATTAGGATAATTCTACCTGTACCTATCTATAGTTTTCTCCTCGCATAATATGCTGATTTCAAACTGAAAACGATAGGTAGCAACACAAATTCTATTTACTTTACCTTTTACAAAACCCTGTTGGGCACAACTTTATTATAACAGCTGACCTTACATATTCTAAATATTTTGCCCACGTAACTATCCGAACAAGCATTTTATTGGCTTCGCCGAAGCCTCATCGGGAACAAAGTTATTAAGTTCAAAAACCTTTTACTGTCTAGAAAAAGGATTACTCAATGAATGGAATATTTTTTATCTGTGAACGTAGCTGTCATCCACAGGTGCCAAAGTATTGATTACTATTCAGAACACTACTGTTTGAATAAAATATAGAGTAATAGAAAAACTTCTTGGAAAATGAAAAACTGGGAAAAATTAGATATTTTAAAAGTAACTTTTTCTTTTCGACGCTGTCTTCGTTTTTCGTTGGGTACTATTATTTTGCTTTGGTAACTAAAGGAATGAACTGCTTTTTCGTGAAAGGTTTTTGATAAAAGTTAATGCCCTTTTAAGGAAACCTGTCGAGTTCTAGTAAATCACAAGTCTTCTCCAGTGTACTAAACTACTAATACTCAACCTTCGTCTTTGGGACTATCGAACTGAGTACTTATTCAACCTTTATTTTACACTGGCTATGCGCAGCTCCTGGTTAAATTAACCTTTTTGCTTCTATATATGAGAACAACGTAAAGAAAGAAAAAACAATTTATAGGATCAAATTAAAATTTGGGTTTATGTATATTATTTAATTAGCCCTTTATGTCCCACTGCTGGCCAAAGAATCTCTCCCTTTTCCATGCACGTTTGTCTTCTGTTATTGCGGGCCAGTCCTAAGAGTCGAGTTCATCTCTCCAACTTCGTCTTGGTCTGCCGCGATGTCGCCAACCTTACCTTTCGTATTCCGCGCGTCGTCCGTTCAAAATAATTCTTCTCATTACTCAACTAAAACGATAAACATTGATGATCCCATCAATACAGCAAGTAACACGCTAGCCCAGCTGCTGTGAATGCCTCAGATTACCTAATGCTGTGATATTTGGCAGCCGACTGATATTCTACAACATTTAGCGCAAACACCTGCTTGTCGTAAGTGTTATTGTACCTACATGAGGTCATAGAGGATATTGTCATAGACTGACGACACATTAGACTGTGCCAATATTATGAAATGATGAGACTGTTGTGGAGGCGCCCCAAGATATCCTGTTTAACAGTGAAAGAGTAAGTTGTGTTTTCATTTTATTTTTTTCCTGAAAGCTAACCAACCATCTTTATGTCAAGGGTGAATATGTTACGTCTAGACAAGTGTGCTCCATCGTCGACCACGTCATCGTTTTCCATCAGGCGAGATTGGGCCAAACGCGAGACTCTCAATGGGGGGAATAATAAATGTAATATTAAGGGAAAATTGTGTGTATATTGTCAATTCTGGAAATACTGATTCAGTTCTGATCTTTTTTTTATGTATAGAAAGCTATATCATTGCATAAACTACTTCTTATTCTGAAAACACAAACTTGAAGAAACTGGTTAAAGCACCCCAAAATTATTCTTACTGCGCAACAAATCGTAGGTAGAAACTCGGATAAAAATATGAAATATCTTACAATATGACTGCCTTGAGGTTCTGAAAGACTGGCCTAACGATGTGTTCAAGTGACTCCACAAGCGGCCGTGTCAAAGTCAAGAAGCTTCACCCTCGAGCTATGATTACACGTTTGTTTTCAGGGCGGTTCAGCCTTCACGAATAAAGCGAGGCTTGTTTATGGAAAGAAACCTAGGAAATAATGTCACAGGCACCAATGGACATTTCATGCACTATTTCAAGATCTATCTAAACACCTCATTGACACGAATGCTTTAACTTGGACAAAGGATATCCACCACCTCAAGGCAAAACCCAAAGAGCAGTTGCCCCCAGGTCGTGAATTGCAATGGCCTATTTGGAAACCGCTGAATCGTTTGTGCACCCAGGTAGGCCGCTGCAAGCACAACTTGGCGGAATGGCGTTTTATAGATCTGTCGGATACCGAATGTGAGTGCGGTGCCCCTGTTCAGAACATGAAGATGATAAGCATCGTCATACACGTCAATGCCGTCAGTCATTTGGGCACACTTCCAGTCGACAGCGATGAGGAGGAATTTCTGACGCCATATTTTAAGGTTTATTTTTTGTGTACGTACCTAAATGGAGTCTGTGTTTCCTGATAGCTACTCGTACTATCTGAGGGTCTTTAAGTCAAGAGTGAAAGGGCTACTTTTAGGCAAGCGTCTATCGGTTGCATTTTGGAATTGCATAGTTTATTTCCGCCAAGCCCGTTCCATCATGGAACCACAAGACGTACGGCGATGCGCCACTGGTACATGGTGGACATCCCACCCACACGAACAATACGTTTCGGGAACATATTAATTGTGCGTACAGTGTCTGTGTTTCCTGATAGCTACAACTTGCGAGTCTTTAAGTCAAGAGTGAATAGGTTACTTCTAGGCAAGCGTGCTCTATCTTCGACCACATCATCGCTTACCATCAGGTGAAATAGTGGTCAAAAAAAAGCGTGTTGCATCGTCGACTACATCTTCGCTCGTGTTGCATCGTCGACTACGACTTCGCTTACCATCTGAGAGATTTTGATCAAACGCGAGGCTACATTAGTAAGAAAAAATAATTACTATTAATAAAAGTATTGCATGGACGTTTTCTATTCAAACTTCCATTTGACCCCACTTCAAATCAAAAGCCAGACCTCATTTAGAGCCGGAAAACATCTAAATCACCTCGCCGCTGCGTAACATTTCCCATTAATACCCTTTCCGAAACTAAATCCCGTCTACAACCAATTTCTGCGTCCAATAAAATCCTATTCCGGATCACAACAACGTGCAAACGCTTAAAATGAAAATGCTTATTGCGTTGGATGTCGATAATAACCCTTCGAGGCAATAGCCCGGGCGTAACGCGCTGTGAGCGACTCCCCTAATCGCATTATCGATATTGAGTTTCAGTACATCACTAGCGCTCATAAAACTGGGCAATTTTCACCGATACAAGTTTTCTTTGGGGTGAACAGATCTTTGCCGCGAAAATTGGCGTTTGAAGATCAAGATTTTTCTGGCTTGTCAAACGTTTGACAAGTTCTCAAACTTAAAATTGTCAATCCAGAACAAGGGGGAATATTATAATTATTTAAATACTAGCTGCCGCCCGCGGCTCAGCTCGCGTAAATGTCGATTATTATCCCAAGGGAACACTCTTGAGAAAGTATCATATGTGTTATTCCAGACTATAATCTACCTCTGTGCATATATTTAGCATAGATTTCCAGGCGGGACAAGCGTGACGCCTGTCGATAGAATTGATCCACAATTGCCTAAAGTCGGGAGGACTAAATGGGTGGGTGAAAGGGAAGGAAGAACAGGCAGAAAATAAAATGAATACATGAATAGGTAATTTATTTTCAGCCTTTTCAGACCCACTGCTGTATTACCTGCCTTTGCACACAGTCATAAATTAGTTATATATAATTCTACATTGTGCATCTGAACTAATAAAGTTTTTTGTAGTAAAAGCTGGAAACTGATTGCAACTTTGCGAAGTTATTTTCTCTCTAAGATTAAAAAAATAACCCCATCTCCTGGGAGGGAAGTACCAGACTAACTAATAAAGAAGGTTCCGGTCTCCAGGCTATAAAGTTTTTACGCTAAGTTCATAAATCGGCCATGTTTTAACACATCTGGTAAAGTAGACCAGGGCTTTGTAATAACGTAGATTTAAAAGAGTGTCTGTGGAGTTTCTTACACGTTTATTCTCTTTAGATAACTAGCTATGTTTCGGAATGTGCAATTAGCTTCAATTTCCTGGGTAATTGACCGATTCCTTGACAGAAAAGTGCCTGTAATCAGTCAATCTGCCTAGCCTTTGTTGGGGACAGCTCCTAGTCTGACCGGATGCAATTGAGTACCAGTATTTAACATGAAGCGACTTCCGATCTAACCTCGACAACCCAGTAACTGGGTAATGGCTTGCGCAGACTGGCGGACGGAACGGCACAGGCTTTTTAATTTATCAATTGAATTTAATAGTTTTGGCGCAGTTTTCACCCGATGTATGTGGTCAGAATTCAGAAATGACAAGTCTTGCCCCTTGTCGAGACTGGTGTCATTTTTGGTTTCTGAAAGAAAGAAAGAAAACTTGTTTATTTGGTACACATAGTTAAACACAATGTAGTTACTTATAAAAAAAACCATGCGGGGCAGTCTTTGGGGACTGGCGATAGAATTGAAAACTAAGCGAAAGCTAAAGCGTTCGGTGACGATGACGCGAGTTCCATGATTTTTGTGCTCAACGCGCCTAAAGAAGTTTTCACTTCAAAAAAATAAATAATCGAAGCTTCATTTCAATAAAACAAAAACAGTGTGTCCCACGGCTGCGCCAAATAGGTCCAGTTCTGCCCGTGGCAGTGCCTGTCAATGGTATACCTACTTGAATTGAATGTTGAAAGTAATATGCTGAAATCAGTTAACTAATTCCAGCGCCACGACATAAAATTTATTGGCAACCCATTTCTCTTAACGCCTTAAGCAGCTAAAAAGGTTGCCAGGTGTAAAAATATACGCGAATCTATTCGGAGGTTTTTAAAGTGGCCTGGAGGCCATAGATACAGCCAATTGCCGACTATATATTACCGGAATGTGACTTAAGTGGCTTTTTTGGACTTCGCAGGAAACCTTTTGAAACCCTTAATGAGTTGGATTTGTTTTAAACTGCTACTGTTTTTTGTTTTCTTCTAAATCTTTGGGAAAGGTGATTGGTTTTCCAGCCTTATTTATTGACTATATTGAGCTGATTTCTGTTACTAATCGCACAGAACAAAGGACTTTAAACAAAGGACTTTTATTGCAAAAACCTTATGTTATAAAAAGAGATGCATAATGCATATTTTAAACTATTTGCATTTATTTAGCCTTGACAAACTCGAGTAATAGAATATACTTATCATGAAGAGGGTCTTCGGGAATTTCAAGAAATGGTTTCAAATATAGTAACAAGATACATTGTGTGTCTCCCGACGTCTTTGCCGATACATCACACAGTGTAACTGGAGTCGGACAACATTTTAGACTGATGCTTTTCTTAAAGCATCGCTTTTCTATTAAATATTTCATATTTGAGTTTTTTTTTTTAAGATGTGTTTGCTCTTGACTCTAGTCTAGGTCATAGATGACAGAGACAAAGTCGACGATGGAGCGAACTTACCCAGAAGAAGCCTGTTTACTCTAGAGTTTACAGAAAAATTCTTGCTCTGAAGTAAAACATTAACGATCAAGTTTTATTTGACTATAGATTGAGAGATGATGTGGTCTATGATGGAGCACGCTTGCCTTTTTTTTTGGACGGGAAATCATCAAATGACTCCTAACGCTTTGGGCGGAGCGGCAGGAACTGTCAGACCTTACTGACTGAGACCCATCCGTCTTCCTTCTAAAGCCCTTTTCGTTCCAGGGTCGCGGTGACTCTTTCGAACATGGCGTCACACCAGCAGTGCGATTCGTGACTTCGTGATCACTTCACCCAAGCCTTCACTTCGACATGTTCACAGAAGCTGATTATGCCCGATCGGCCCTCGAGACGCCATCTGACCTGCACAACCCAGAAACGGTCCAACTTGGCTCTTAGTTCTTATTTTACATAAACCCATCTGACATTCTCAACATTTTACCTTTCTTAAAGTATTCTCTACGAGATCATTATTGTGTATAATAAATAGTTGATTCGTTTTAATTTCCCCGGGGTGCTGTGCTCGAGATTTAGATTCCGTTTAAAGAGATAACACGGAGAAACACTGTCCTTTCCGGGATCTGAGGGATGGGACAGTGCGGGAACATTGTCTTTTATATGGAGACCGTCTACAGTAAAATTGTTGACAAATGCATGGATTTTTAGATGACGTCGACGAAATGATGACCCACAAATCAGAATATTTTCGAAAAAGTATTCATTTAAATATATTTTTAATAGGTTAAGAATGAAAGGCAAAAAGACAGCCTCACACGGAGCCTTACTTGGCCTTACTTGAATTTACAGACCTACAATAAGCTATTGGAATGTCGTTTGCGAATAACCTTACCTAACTCTTGAGGAATTTATAGTTAAGTTAATCTTTTAAAGAGATAGAATAGATTACCTACTTAACCTAGTAATAGCTTGTATTGTTGTACCTACAATTTATTAACCCACGATTTCTAAATTAACCATTTCATGTTAGGTATTTGATTAAAAGGAGCTCGTGGCTAAAGAATAACAACCACACGGGTCGATCAAAGGTTAAGCAACGCTTGCCAAGGTTGGTCTGTGGATGGGTGACCATCTTAGCATACCGAGTTTCCTCTGTGCCTCGGAAAGCACGTTAAGCCGTTGGCCCGGCGGTCATTTTTAGATCTTGGGGACTTGTTACGCATTGCCAGAAGCCAATAAATCTGACTCCAGCCTTGCCAAGAACTACCGTGTTACCCAGTTAATGGGTTGTGGAGGTCTGGTAGGCAGCCGCTCCACGTAAAATACTGGTATTCAGCTGAATCCGGTTTGACTGGAAGGCTTCCAATATAGTTGGGAAAAGGCTAGGCAGATGATGTTAGGTATTTCTCTCACTCTACTTATGGCCTGTTACTTACTCTACTTATGACCTACGATTAAGTTCTCTTTAATTTACTTGGCAGATCATTCCATACAAATTAAGTTCCATTTTCGAATTTATACGGTGATTAGTAGTTATTCGGAGGTCGTGAAACAGGCCCTTAAGATAGAAAGCGTTACAATTTGGAGTTACAGTAGAGTTTGAAACGTTTATAGAGGTATGTGGAACAGAGAGTAAAGTCCCGCAAACCTCCATTAAAAAGGGTGCATCCAACTACCAGACGGTTGTTGTGTCTGGTGGGCAACTGCCCGATAGTTGATATTCGGACTGTTGTATGTGTTCAAATCGCACGGAGAACTGTGCTTGCGCGATGCAGGGTTTATTTGTTAGTTCGTCGTAAATGTCGTTGCGGTTCTTTTGGTTGCCATACAAATTTAGTTTCTTAGTTTTTCAGGTGGTGGCATTGATGCCGCGCTACCGCTACACGTTCTTTACTCAAAATATCAAATTCTGAACCCCGCCTCTAACATTTTGAAACCTTTTGTTCGTGTCAGTTCTTAGTAGAGTTTCCCGATTACCTGTGGGTTGATGTTATTTCACCGAGTGTGGTTTAGAGCCTTTTCTAAAGGTCAGGGTGAAGGCGTTAAAATAATCCAAATCTTGTTATTTTAAGGCAAGAAAGGGATATTTCGGTCAAACAATAGGCGAGGATTATTCAAATGGTGTATGGTAATACAATTACTTTGTAAACTTTCTGTTATACTGAACTTTATTTATTTATTCAATACTTTACGCACACAAATTTACAAGCGGACTTAATGCCTCAGGCATTTTTTACCAGGCAACCTTTGGGTGATCCGAAGTCAGGAGGGTAGACAGGCAGTTGCTCCATGCTGAATACTGGTAGTCAGCTGCATAAGAGTAGACTGAAGGCCGACCCATAGTTGGGAAATGACGAGGCAGATTGATCAATTAATGTTTATTACTGTTAGTTCTAATTTATTTTACTTATCTGTTTGTCTTGTGCGAGTCCCAAATATTTTTATTTAATTTTTTTTTTCTTTTTATATTGAAGCTTTGGGTGATGTAAAGCCAAATAGTCGTAGGTGCAATTTTGCAAAAATGCAAATATATATACTTACTTATACACTTTAAAATGTTATAATAAAATATATTACTAAAATAAATATATTAATAAAATATATACTGGCCTGTTGGTCGAGTGGTTGGTGACCCTGACTGCTAAACCGGAGGTCGTGGGTTCGATTCCCACCCAGGACAAATGTTTGTGTGATGAGCATGATCATTTGTTCTGTGTCTGAGTGTAATTTGTCTATAAATATGTATGTATTTAGAAAAATATAAGTATGTTTTTCAGTTGTCTGGTTGCCATAGCACAGGCTCTGCCTAGTTTGGGATCGGATGACCGTGTGTGAGTTGTCCCCAGATATTATTATATATTATTATATTATATAATCAAATGAATAAACTATGTAATACACGAATATACTTAAACAAATGGTTATCTTTCGATTTAGTTAAATGATGATAGTGTCACCATTGACGTAGGTAACTGAAGGCAAGGCTTGTCTATTTTATTTTTTATTTTTATTTTATTTTATTTATTAGGTCTACCAACAATTGTTTACACTAATTTACAAAAAAAAATAAAAACATGCGTTTAAACTTTACACAGTGCAACAATCACTTAAAGGTAAACACCACATGAGCAAAAAGAAAAAACAATAATAGTACTATGTTAGTTGTAAGCCACACACCACAACAACAACTTATGCTGAATTACATGCATAATTTCCTCAGAAGTTATTATATTCAAACAGTCCACAAACATTTCAATTAATCTATATGACAGTTCAGAAATTTACATTTTTGCTGATTGAGCGAATCAAAGTGAAAATCAACCTTATCACTATAACTATTCAAAACCTTACAAAACCTAGCACATGGAGAGTTAGATCCCAACACCGTTCTCCTCATTGGAGGACAAAATGGAGTAATAGGTTTGCGAGGAATCCTCGACGGAGCACGAAAGTTAATGAGTGCGAGCAGCGGCGGTGAGTCGATATTTCCCTTCAAGATTTTGCTAGCAAACATTGCGTCGTTCAAACATCTTCGCTTTTCCAAGGTGTACATGTTGAAGAATGTCAATCTCTTTTTGTAAGAACGCACTTTCTTAGTAATTCCCACAGAAAAAGCCAGATGCCAAACGAAACGCTTTTGGACTCGTTCTAGACGTAGATTATTTGTAGCGTAGTGTGGCCGCCACACCACACTGCAATACTCTAATATGTTACGTACTAAACTCTGATAAAGCAAGATTTTAGTTTTAATTTGACGAAAACCTTTACATTGTCTTATGACAAAACCCATCATCCTGGATGCTTTTTTAGAAATGTGATCTAAGTGTGGTGCAAAAGTTAGTTTTTGATCAAACAGAACTCCAAGGTCACGTATAGTGTCAACTTCATTAACTTTGTCCTCATTTATGTAATACACTGTCTTTATTGGGTTATGCTTTCTTGTATATTTAACGTGATAACATTTCTTGGAATTCAAATACATTTCATTACTTTTACACCATTGGATAAGACTATTTAGGTCCATCTGTAAGAGTGAGGCGTCTTTGTTAGATTTAACAGTTCTAAGAAACTTCAAATCGTCCGCATACATAAAAATCTTAGAGTGCCGTAGACAGTCGGGAATGTCGTTAATAAAATAGTTGAATAATATTGGTCCCAGATGAGAGCCTTGTGGAACTCCAGATGAGATTTTATATACGTTAGATTGATAACCGTTTACCACAACAAAAAAGGATCTACCTCTCAAGTATGAAATCACCCATTCAAGCAGGCCACCAGTGATACCATATGCACGCAACTTACAAGATAAGATTTTGTGGGAAACTTTATCAAAGGCTTTGCTGAAGTCGGTATAAATGACGTCAGCTTGGTGACCAGAGTCAACAGCTTCAATCAAAAGCTCCGTGAAAGAGACCAGATTAGAACCTGTCGATCGTGATCGAACAAAACCGTGCTGATGTTCACTGATGAATAATTTCAGATGGCTTTGGAAATACGGGCAGAGCAGTGACTCAAACACTTTAGCAAACGTTGAAAGAATTGAGATGGGCCTGTAGTTAGTTATGTCATCGTTACTATCCGATTTATGTATAGGCACCACCTTAGCCATTTTCCATTTTAGAGGGAATACGCCAGAAGATAAGGATTTGCTGTATATAAGCATAAGAGGGCAGACTAACTCCTCCGCACAATACTTGATAAAAATCGGCGGTATGCTATCAGGGCCAGCTCCCTTGTTAATATCTAAACTTTTAAGTTTTTTAAGTAATGTCTCACTGGTAATTGTTGGACTTGTTAAACATAAACTACTATTTTCGAAAGATTTTAATGATATGTTAGTTTCAGTTTCCTTGCTCAATTCTTGTTCAGGGGTATAAACAGACGAGAAGTTGGTAGCGAACATCTCACATATTACTGTTCCATCAGATGTGGATATTGATCCATTTTTCATGGTCATAGGGTAGGTACTAGACCCTCCTCGTTTATTTTTTACGTGAGTCCAAAATAACTTAGGGTTGTTTTTTAGATCATTTTCAAGACCTTCAATATAAACCTTGTAACAGGAAGTGGCCAATCCATCGCAACGCTTACTAATTAATTTTAACTCAATCAAATCCATTGGATTTTTATATTTATTGTATCGCTTTCTAATATTATTTTTTAAATTTAACATTTTAATAAGTTTATGGTTAAACCACTGAGGATATTTGCGTTTCCTTGGGACCCGTGAAGGAATANATATCTATTCTAGGGCTTGCTAGGGGTCTATGCTAGGGCTTGGCGTTATGTGGCAGGTTAAATACACTGTTGTTGCCATTTTGCTGTAGCCCAAACTCTAGTACGTGATCGGTCGTAATGATCAATTTCTTTTTACAAATCTAAAACACCGTTAGCCTGTTTTTTTTAAGAATGGGAAATCATCAAATGATTTCTTCCGCTCTGGGTGGAGCGGGAGAACGTTTCATACTCTCACTGACTAAAACCCATCTGTTTTCCTTCTAAAGCCCTTTGCGTTCCAGGGCCGCGGTGACTCTTTCGAACAAGTTCCGCAACCCTGGCAGGCTCTGGCCCAAACGGACCCAACTGTTAGGATGCGATGCGTTAATATTGTACCACAAACATTATTGAAACATTTGAAATATCCACATTCTCCACATATTCATTTGAAATAAAGCAACTAATATTTTGAGTATATTTGGGTATAAACTTTGACGTAATTGGTAAATTCAAAATTAAACAGAATTTATGCGAATATTTTGTGGAATTCATTGAAGTTTCCATGAATTAAGAGAGAATTTCATTAAATAGAAATACTAGGTATTGTTTAGAAATGGATATTTAATCAACTGAGCCACCAATCGGAATGCGAACAACATTCACGTGCCATTTTGAAATCGTGTTTTTGATTAAACGTTTAATTTGCTGACAATATTTACCCTATAGAGTCTCCCAAACATATTTTTAGGGTTGGCTACAGCCAGGGTTGCGGAATTTGTTCGAAAGAGTCACCGCGGCCCTGGAACGCAAAGGGCTTTAGAAGGAATACGGATGGGTTTTAGTCAGTAAGAGTCTGACACGCCCTTCCGCTCCACCCAGAGCGGAAGAAGTCATTTGATGATTTCCCATCCTTAAAAAAAAAGGGTTGGCTACAGGGAAATTTGAAATTTTCACGAATAGTGTTATTAACGAAAACTGCAATTAATTTTTTTCTTGTTCATTCTTGTTTTCGCTTCATCGAAAAATAGAACAACATTACTGCCGCATTTTTCTAACTCGCACTCGTAAAATGCTTGGGGCAGTTGCCGTTGACAAGCACCCTTTTCACTTAAAGTCAAATAATAATTAATTCTCCAAAGACCATACCATTCGACCAATCACAAGTTACCCCTCTCAAAACACGCTTCATAAGCAGCCAATCATAGCCAATCAATTCGCCAAACTGCTGAGCCAACAGTTCGTCCATCGCATAAATAACTTCGCCTTCAGACGAAGTAATTGGAATTAGATCACTAAGCAGTAATAATTGCTAAAACTGAGAAACTGCAATGGCTTCTGATTCTGTGAATGTGTAGGAGTCAGCGGTTTTTGGTCGGTGTTGTCGGTAATCTGTGAAAATTAACAGGTTATGTGGAAATTAGGGGTATTGAATTTGGTAAACAAAACTTGTACCTAATAAACAGAAATTTACGCTCAATCTCGAAATTTGCAGAGTTATTTATAGCTCCAAGTCAAAGGCCATATTTTTCATGGTTAAAGTCTATCAATCGTCTATTGTGATCTCTATTAGGTACTCAATGGTCGGTAGACAACTCAACTTTGAGTCAAGCTCGCTTTGAACTTTATTATATCTGTGCTACAAGTTGTTTCGGTGTACAATAAAAGAATTAAGAATCCGTGTACCATTCTGCTGGCCAGATCAATATGGTCTTTAGGCTGAGTCACAGGGCGGTTGTGACGCAAATTTGGACGCGCCTAAACCTTGCAGCGAAGCAGTTATTCCAAACAGACGGACAAAGAAGCCTTTCTTTACAAGACAAATGACAGACACTCCCAGTAACAATTCAATGAGCCACAGAGCAAAATAGTTGCGTAACCATGACATCATGTTAACCAGAGTCCACAAACATGACTTTATAATGTTTTTAGCGTGTGACATCAAGGTTGGATGATACATTAGCGACTGTTACGCGTATTTACTTACAATAGACGATTTGTAAGCGGTAATAATCTGATTAACTATGCCGCTGAAAAGAAATATCAGCTGAGACTAAGATATTCGTGAAAGCTAGAGTAATATTGAAAGGCCTAGCTAATCAGCAAGGTTTTTGGTAACACAGACATCGAAAGTGCACCAAAATGCAAGCACCATGGAGGAAACAACGTTGCAACAAGGCAACGGTTATTTTGTGCCCAATCAATGCACTTAAAGTTGTAGATTGCTGTATTTTTTTGATAAAAAAGGGCTTTCCATAACAGCCAACCTCTTAACTTTATGCAAATATGCATCCGAATATCCGAAATCTAATAATGACGCATACTTGTATGCGTAAAATGCGATAGAAGTATGGAAGAATAAGACACATTGCGCATTCCTCACATAAATTGGAATGAAGGCAAAATAATGATGACAAATGATCAAAACCTAATTAGAAGAATTGATAAAGGAATACCTAAGAATATAGAGGAATACATAAGGCAATATTAGTGGGACTGGGATAAAATAACACCTTAAAATCGACAACAAATTATGGTCGCCACGTCAAATCCAGTTGTTATGAAAGCTATTAAAACAACTCGAGTAACAATTTAATTGAGTTCTCAAACAAACCACCAGAGACAGGGAGTATAGACGATTTGTCTCGACAAGCCTGAGTCAGTAGGTCGAGGTGGTAGTTTGTCGCATAGATCCGTCGCAAATAAATATAGGTGGAGGTTACGCAGACAAGGTTTTTAGCTCAATAATGCATGTAAGAAAAGTAATAAATGTAAAGCTAGATTCAACGCAGAATGATCTCAATCAATGTTTAGTCCCTTCTGAAACCGATTTGTTTAAATATACATAACACCCCCGAATGAGGCATACATAAAAACTGATAAATAAGTGTACCGTGAGACTGAATAAACCTACTGTATCTCTAGATATGTCGAGTTCTGACTTTTCTTAATTTAGACGAACAAGCGCGTGATGCATCGTCTTTTGACTCACCTTGATATCAACTGCATTGAGTACCTGCAAAATAAGTTTAATCGCAAAAGTCATGTAGTTCTTGGAATGGAATGATTTAATCATCATAATATGTTACTACAATTTGTTATAAATCTACTTAACACATTCATTTAATAACATTTTCACTGGCATAAGCTGCCAGTATATAAAACAAGCTAGAATAGACAATGGACAGCTATCGACGCGGCTCGGGGCTGAGGCAGTAGGTCGAGTGCTACACTCAAGTTTCTATCATTGTTAACTAGCTATATTTGGATTAGGTGACATTCTACAAGAAATGAAAAGAAATATTGTTTGTTATGGCCCCCGCGACAGAAAGTTAAAACAGATTCATAGAGGAAACGGAATGTAGAGAATTAAAATAATAGTCAGCGACTGAGGATGAACTTAAGAAAAATGTGCAATCCTGGAATGAACGAACATTCGTCAAAAATACGTACCTATATACAAAATCCTTCTTTTAATAGCCACTTCTGTTCTACTGGGCGCTGGGCAATGGCCTCCCTCAACTCCGTCCAGATATTATTCTCCCGCACCAAATATAGATAACACGACCTCTCGCCTATATTTCGCCTTTAATAATAATATAATAATAATATATCATTTAATTCAGGTAACAAAGACCCATTAAATAAATACCTTACAGACTATCATACATATTTATAAAAACCACAAAAAAATTAAAACACTATTTTACACGAATTGACAGCGTCGTGTTGCGCTGCATGGTGTCACGTAGCCTTCCGCGGAATCGCCGAAATACGACACCCTTCGGCCAAAACTCTTCCTTGAGGAAGGTCTCAATATGATGAGTCGGAACTCGCACCACGAACGATTTGAAATTCGTGTTATGGCGTGACTCCAACCTTTCGACTCTTAAGGTCCAGTTGGTCTTTGCTCGAACATACTCCACGATCTCCTCAACCTTCGTGGTGTGATGTAGCCGGGACACATAGAGCTGCGTCGTAGGTATTGCCGGACGCAGCATATTGGGTCCTGCCAGCGCGGTCCCGCACTGGTTCCGACTAGGAGGCTTCTTCATAAGTGTTAGGTACACCCACATTTAGCCAGTCAGAGTTGATCCTGCCAAAAATAAAATCCAAAACCAAGTTATTAAATGCTCAAATCATATTGCAATTTATGATAAATCTTTTTCACTGCAATAGCTCCTCACTATCACCCCTTCAAGAATACCTCGCAGTTAATAACGCCCCAATATAGGTGCTTCAAGTGAATCAGGCTAAAATTACATCAGCCAGCCATTCTGGTTGCCAGCCAGATCGTTAGGGCGTCCATCGGAGCGCGGCATCTTAAGACAATGGCCCTGCATGCGCTGGTATATATATATAGGCTTTCGGGATGAGCTCGTAGAATGGACAGTGTGCGACTAATTAATGCGCCATATGATGGGTTGATTTTCAATTAGAGAACTGGTAAATAAAATAACCATAAAAGCCTTTTTTTTAAGGATGGGAAATCATCAAATGACTTCTTCCGCTCTGCGTGGAGCGGAAGGGCGTGTCAGACTCTTACTGACTAAAACCCATTCGTGTTCCTTCTAAAGCCCTCTGCGTTCCAGGGCCGCGGTGACTTTATCGAACAAATTCCGCAACACTGGCGAGCTCTGGCACTAGCGGGCCCCATCTCCTATGCTGACATTTCTTTGAGGCGCGCGTGGAACACAGCGCGCCATCGACCCGGGCCTGATGGTGATCGGACAGCGAGCCACCCAACGCTCGCCGTCCGTAGGCCCTAACAAAGCCAATAAAAGCCTAATTATTTGAATTTGGTTTTTCCTACTCCTCCTTTGTACTTTTCTGTAATTTATTTCGTTGCGGAATCAATTCAGTTCAATCGTTTCTCTGGGACTGGTCGAGTTTCATTGACTTAGCTCTGTTTTAGTAGCCTGTTGAGCCTGGCTTTCAGGAGTTGCAATTATTGGGAAATGAGTGGCGGCTTGTCCTGAAATAAAATTATTATGCTATCATGCTTAGGCTGATGTTTAGTTTATAATATTTCCATTGCTGGGACATAGGCCTCCTCTATGTGAGAGATTATATTTTTCAGTTTTATGGTGGAGAAAGACTACTAAATCATCACATCTACCATACAATTGAAGACTGTGAAATCCATCAGACCGTAATGGATAAAAGCTCTCTTCATGTAGCTGAAACAATTAAATTTGATGTTTATTTCGATGGAATGATGACATAGACAGTTTTGATATAGATAATTTTGATAAGCCAAACATTAGCGTAGACCACTATAATCATATGTATTTTGATTAGATGAATTTAAAGTGGAGCAGAGAATTACAAACATCAACCAATAAGACCACTTGCATATGATGTGAATCTAGCGGAATTCCGTATGTTTGTGTTTGTATTTCTGCGCTGGTCTACACCCTAACGGACCTCTCTTTGACTGTATATCAGTTATCAGTAGCTCATGTTCTGTGGAAAATAGGGCCATACATTCTAGACTTATTATATACGGACGAAAAATTTTTATTTGAAGACAATTTCTGGAAACAGATCTTCAAATACGATTCCGAAAATTCTTTCACGGTAAAAAACACGGTGTCTTTTGAAATGGCTTCAAGAGTGAAGCCATGGAAAAAGACCTCACTAATATTAGAAATGCGAAAGTATTTCTGTCTGTCCGTCTATCTGCATCTTACCACTAAATGGCTGAAAAACATGTGGATATAACATGGCACACGGGTAGATCATGTAGAAAATGGTATAAGAAGAAAGGAAGAAAGAAAATATAAATAGATTAGTGGATTTTGCTTAAACTAAACCCTAAACGATAGTGTAAATAATAAGTGATAAGAATAAAAATAACAAATGTGTCTATAAATAAAGCAGATGCATGTCGTTGGATAATTTCCGACGTTCACGCGGGCGGAGCCGCTGTCAGAAGCCACTAGTGAATATCTGTTCTTGATTGATATAAGTCCCACAATAACTCGCAAACAGACGTCTTCATAACGACCACTAGCCATACAGTTTCACCAATCATGTCATCGCGTGGGTTAAGCTGCTTACCGACTCCAGCTTAGTCTGGTAAGCGCTTGTGCAATGTTGTCGCAGCTTCCATATTGCCTCTGCATAGCGTATCACAGGTACATAGCTACACCTACGACTTTAGCAATACCTTTCTCTTGTGTTACTGAGGAATTGTGTGAAAGTGCTAGTTGCTTTGTAGCAGGGGTCTTTATTTTCCCCTCAATAACTTTGAGTGAAGAGGACTTATTCAGCTAGTTCAGCTAAACTAAATCAGCCAGTTTCTACTACTGGGAATTCTCCTCTCTAGGAGAGGGAGTGGGCTATAATCCACCAAGCAGAACTTGTGCCTCTGCGTTACCGGATGACACATGTCTTCTTTTAGGTCATATCGATTAAGTATTGTAACACCCACATCCAAAAATTTTATATAATTTTTGTAAAATTGGGCTTCAGTTTCGACATGAAAGCTTTTTTGTGAGATGAGAGATATATTCGAAATTTCATATAGGAATATCTGTGGATAGACCAAAATATCGTTAGCACTATCTATTGGGCTTGTAGATTCGACTAGCGAATCGGGACCAATTAGTGCCGTGTAGATTTTGTTTGACATGGGATGCGACTAGGCGCGTTGCTGGGAACGGATGTGTTTGTATTTTAGGAGAGTGTTATTTTAGAGGCTCTGACAATGACGTTTTGGCCCAAAATATCATCTAAATTGAGATGATGTTAAAAAAAAACGTTTCTGTAAAATTATTGTTCTCTTATCCTAACTTATTTAAACATGTCTTCTTAATCCATGCTTCTCTATTAATAGTCTTTTCAGTAGTTACTCCTTTCCTAGCCATATAATTTTCCTATCTTTAATAAGTTACCAGTTTCGATATTCTCTGGTGCTTTCATGCCAGGTCTTGTCTCTTTACTTACTATTTCGAAAGGCATAAAGAGAAATAAGTTACTTCTAGGCAAGTCTGGTCCATCGTCGACCACATCATCGTCTTCCATCAGCCGGTCGATTCTATAAACATGTCGAAGTGAAGGCTTGGGTGAAGTGATCACGAGGTGAGCTGTCAATCCATATAATCACGAAGTGAGCTGTCATTCCATCTTGATAATGTGGCTGGCAGCTCACTTCGTGATTATATGGATTGACAGCTCACCTCGTTATCACTTCACCCAAGCCTTCACTTCGACATGTTGACAGAATCGACCGGTTGGTGAGATTGTTCAAATGCGAGCCAATCAATAAAAAAACAAAAACGTCGCTCTACCAGATAATAAGTTTGATACAGCGATCATTTTCTCGCTTTACGTATTTATTCGACAATACTTAATACCCGTTGGCTGTTACCTAGCAACCGAAGATATAGGTGTTGTGACTCACGGTGCATTTAAAACGGGTCGCCTTGAACCGAAGCTCATAAACCCGGCTGCCTTCACCCATTTTATATTTATAATATTCGGGCCACCGAGCGAACGTAATTGCTATTCTTTGGTAATTACATGGAAAGTATATTTTAGTCACACGATTTTGTTCAGATAGTCATGATTATACTGAACTTGGGAGGTCTATGTGCTATGTTAAGTTGGAAGATATTTCTGAACATGAATTGTGTTAGATAAATTCAATCCTATGAAGCTTTTATGTCAGAGGCACGCCAAAGGGTTTAATGACCTAGACTAGAGTCAAGAGTAAACCCATCTCAAATAAAAAAAAATAGAAATGTCGTGTTAAGTGGAAAAGGTTGAATTAAATAATAAAAAAAAAAACATTAAATGGAACTTCTAATTTGTAATAGACATCTGAACAAAATAATACACCGATAAAATCTTCAAACATATTAAAATCACTACTTATAAATGTATTCTTTGAAATACGCTTCACAAAGTAAATGAAATTGGGTATTACTTCATGCTGTTTCGAAATATACTTTTCGTTTAAATAATTTGCGAAACACATTGGTGTTCCACTAATTATTGATGTGCCTGCATGAGCTTTAATTTTTTAGTTGGTTAAAGGTGACTTCATACTCACAATCACAATTATCGTTAATAATATTAAAGTATATATTTTCATTATTATTTTATTTTTAAAGCGTGTCTACATCATCTGGATTTATTTATTAGAAGTAACATTGACTTTCACTATTTGTTCGCTAAGGGCCGGTCTCAATAACGTATCTACCTTTGACCAATTGCAAACGTAGCTGAAACGTCATGTTTGCCTTTTAAACATGACGTTTCAGCTACTGTCGGTAGCTAATTTAACAATTGGTTAAAGGTAGATACGTTATTGAAATCAGCCGTAAGTAAATATAAGCAAGCGTTTAATAATCCTAACTTTCTTTCGTGTCTGCCATTTGCGTTCTCCTTGCTTATTTATTTCTTCTAGTTTTCGAATGCTCCCATCTTCGTCAGGCTATGAAAACTGATCATTTAATTAAACTTTATGTAAAAAATGGTACATAGGTGGACTTAATGCTACAGGGCATTCTCCTCCAGTCAGTTCATGTGTATGGTAATCCTGAACTCTGAAAATGGAGAAAACATTTTTTTTACCACTATCATATTATAAAACAGTAAACCTTTGTACTAAGCCTAGATACATTTCATGCAAAGTTTTAACTTAGCATTTTCACTGTAAATAAATAGTCCCTATCCCCAAGCCTTAGTATTAATGAATTAATTATTGAATCTATGCTAATTCGTACGAACTTAGTCTGGACACCTGGGACGGCCGCGTCAACTTGATTAATGATCAAATTCGGTTTTACTTATTTTAATTAATGTTGTTCAATTATTTGCCGTGTTTGCGCCGTTCTGATTAGCGAGCAGAACAATGTTGAGTAAGTTTGTCCTGGTTTCAATGAATAAATTAGGCAAATGTTAACTGTATTGTTCCTTTTCGTCATTGCTTTATCCTAGTACAAACTATGTGCCTTGCATAGACTGTCTTTTACTTCTCAAGTTCATGGCATTGTGACGGTATTGCTTTTCTTAAATTGTAAATTACCAAGGCACCATAAAACGATAAAGCCTACATTCTTAGTGCACGCAATAGGTTGACGAACTGTGGTGACTGTCTGACCTATTCAGTTCAAAAGGTGAAACATTGTCAATAATAAATACCTGTCTGAGCAGCATAGCACGAAAGAGTTATTTTTCTAGCTCTTCATTAATTCTAGGCTCAGTATTGTTTGCATTTCGTTCTAAGGACAGATAACCCGAAGCATTATTAATATAATAAATACCAGGGCAGAATAGCAGCAAAGAGTCCCAACAATTCTAATTCCGCAGCCTTTTTAGTGATATTATATCTGCCTGACCTTATCTGGGAAATAAGCTCAAAGCATTTTCAATCATTTGTACCAGGGCAGAAAAGCACGAAAGAGTTATATTAGTTCCTCTACATTTGTAATGAAACTAAGCTAGAACCGTGGCATTGTCTGTCTGTCCTATTTCATGCCTGACGTCAGAACTAGCGACCAGCCGACAGCAATGCGGTGCTATACAAGTATAGTGAGCTCGTATAGCAACAGTTGAAGGCTGGAAGGCTGCATAGATATGATGAATGCTTTCATGCAGAGGTTTATTGTGCAACGGTTTAGAATGTTGGGAAATTTTTGAATGTATGTAGTTATTTGGAGTAACGTCTAGTGGAGCATGTTTTGGAATTTGGAATGCGCTTCGCGTTCATACAATCTGAGATCGGAGCTATGAAGTAACGAGCATGTCGTCCATGTAGCAGTCGCATGTTTCTTTTTCGGAATATAATTTTTACTTTCAAGTTAGCTGCTTCTTGTCTGGCTACAATGTAATGATCCATCGTTATTATTAATACAATCTAGCTAGAGCATTCACAACGCTCAGATGATCAATATTTAACCTCCTCAACTATAATCCCAAAATTACCTGAAACCCTTGATCAGTTCCATTAAAATTCTCACTAATTAAGAGCGACATAAATTCCCAAGTAGCACAGCGGCACATGCGGAATCAGTTCCGCACAACTGCGTAGACACATGCATATATAGGACACATAACCTTTCAACTGTTTCTTTACGATCTATTCACCTCCTGCATCGCACGTGCATCCATCGTGCTCTTCCTTACTTGGTTGGTACTGCCGACCCTCAGTGACGCCTGTTTTGAGTACAAAGCAATTATTGTATTTTACGTCTTCTATATCGTTGTCGTATAAACTTGTGCTGATGTAAAAGCATTGTAAAATGATAGTTGCATCACTTGTATCTTACCATGAAGAATATTTCTGTTAGAGTTTATTTTAATTCTAAAACAAGAAGGCTCTTAATATCTGTGCAGGGTTCTCTATCAACAATTCAACACCGAACGCGGTAACTGTTGGATTAAGAGGAAATTATTAATAAAATTATAGAAAAAAAAAACAAATAATAATACTAAAGTAATAAATCGTATTAAATTTGATTCAGATCTTATAAGTCTTTTTAATTAAATTCTATAATAAATACACTAGGTGCCGCCCGCGGCGCCGTTCGCGTGATTGTCGAAAATTATCCCAAGGGAACATACTCCCGTGATATAATGTGTTATTCCAGACACATAGGACATAGTGTATATTCCTATAGTCTTTTTCTGTTCTAAATTTCATCATGATTCGTTCAGCCGTTCTGACGTGATTGTCAAATTCAACAGATTGTTTTTTACATCAATCTTTAAAAATACCTCTGTACAATAGTGTGGATTGTAATCTAACTTTATTTGTGGCAAAAACAATACTTAGTTTACTTTCGAAACTTCTATATGTATGGGAAAGTTTTCCGAATAACTTACGCATTTAGCAAAACAACTGAACAAGGTAACAGCTGTATTTGCGTGTCGCATCGGTCCCGCGTTTATTTGAACGGCGCCATCTTTGATATTACGTGATTTGCCTCCTTATTTTTAGGTTTACTGCTTTACGAGATTCCTGTGTTAAATTGTATTATAACTAGTTTCTAGTAAACGATATTGTATTTACTTAACTACCATAATAAAAATACCAAATTAATCTTATTTTACTGTTTTTTTGACGCTGATATCCAAATCTGTAGTTTAAGTATTCCATATATGGACCTACACCTCAAAAATATGAAACTACAACCATTGTCACTTAAAACAAGTGGAAAAACACACCAAACTAAAAATTGTACACAAAAGTCTACCAGGTAATTAGACTCGTGGCAAATTAAGGAACTCTTTCGAAATGTACAGAATTCGACGGCCAAATGACATATGCCATAGAAAGCAGCGCTACCCTGAAATGTCAAGCTACATTGGGCGCCACGTAGACTCATAAAAATGGCGCCAAAAAAAAAAGAATTGACCTCAAAAAAGCCCGTCGACAATGGCTCGTTTTCCAATCCCAAATGTGATTCAGTGTGGTCGCTGCTGATCCTTATTTGGGAGAGGTGACATCATATGCGTGTCGAAACGATGCCTGTGAAATATTGTTACAAAAAGTTTTCGAATGCCTGAATGTCGTTTAGGTTAGCGCTGTTTTTATTGGAGTTCAGAGGTATAAACGTCATTGTTATGGAATTTATTGAGTGCCTTGAGTGCCACTGCTAAATCAAAATTGAGTAGGTAATAATGACTAATGATAATAATGGCTCGTTTCATTCAATTATTCAACTCAACCTATCGTAGTTCACTGCAGGAAAAAAACCATTCACTTGCCCTTACCCTAATTTACTTGGATATATTTGTTAATGATCCTCAATTCTTCAATTATGCACTTGTAAAATTATCTGTAATTTTTCAATTCTTAATTAGTCAAATCGCAAAATTGCACTATAATGATTAATAATGTGATTTTAAATAAATTCATCTACTAAGTAAGTACCTATAATTTAACGTGTGCCAAGAATTTATTAATAAATGAACTATTTACTTAATTGCTTTTTATTTTGTTACAGGTATTTTGAAGCACACCAAGGACTTATTATTATCAAGCTGTCTTAAAATAACAGGGATTACTTTAAAAGTAATTGAATTTGTCGGTCAAATGTTGAGTTGATTGCACGTTATGACTTTAAGACATAACTGTCCACTAAAGAGACAAAAATTGAGTTAGTTTTTTTTTTTATTGAAGGGTCAAATACAAGGTGGAGACGACAATACGACAATAAATCAAAACACTGGCAATACTAGTTCATACGAATGTTTTGTCTTTTATCACAGATTTGATGTCACTAACTGCAACAGACTGCTTGGAATATTTCATCACAAGAGTTTTTTTGACGTTTTATGCAATGGGAAGATTATTTTTAATTTCGGTGGCAGGATTTATAATACTTTCAAAATATTCCTACGAATCAGTATTGCCAGTGTTTTCATTTATTGTTGTATCCATGTGTCCACATTGTATATGGGGTATAATTTGTGTTGATATTGAAAATAACATTCTTGAACTGTCAATAAATGAATGCAATGACCTGTGTCAAATAGATTTCAGTTTTCACTCGTGTTTCTTTCTTATCGCGTGATGTTTGGCAGGGGATGATGAGCCAGAAATGAAAGTTAAACAACCAAAGTAATAATGCATAAATATTTATTAATTAAAGTTCAAACTCAGACATAGTCAACGGAACACTTAGTTTTATTCATGTCAAGTATTAAACCAGGTAGCCGCCATGTTGGTAATGGTGGCCATAACCAGAGTTACCGGCACCGTAGTTGTTATGGCCGTACGCGTTGTGGCCTCCCTGGCCAACGTGCGTGGCGCCTCCGATTTCGTGACCAGAGGACTGGTGGTGATGGGTTTCCTGAGGATGAAAAAAGGGGTTACTATAGGTTAGATACTTGCCATGACACTTCTTCTTCAGTTCAAACACTAGGTGATCAAAATTCTAAAGGCTTGGCTATGACGGCTTTGAAAGCTCTTTTGATGATCAAAACTGCGGATTCTTAGTCTTGTTTTAATGAATAATTTGAGAGCTTCAATAAAAACCAGAAAGGTGGTAGGAAATACATAGTTTCATATGATATACATACACTACATTCATCCTGATTTTGCAATACAAGGCTCATTTCGCATATAAATCAATCATACTAAAATCCAGCTTCGTTTAATCTACTAAGAACATAACTTCATGCACCCACCGTGTCGAAATCGCTTTCTTGGTGACCAATGTCGTGTCCAACATTCATGGCGTTGCCACCGTATCCGCTGTCGCCATAGCCTTGGCTTCCTCCAGTGTAACCGGACTGTCCATAACCGCCTCCAGAGCCGTACCCGCCGCCCATACCTCCGAGGCCTACTCCTGCTTCAAGACCAACTCCTCCTATGCCTAATCCTCCCTCGAGACCCAAGCCTCCAAGACCTATGCCAGCCCCTGAAAGAAATGACCAACGTTTAATATAGGCAATATATCCTGTAACTGTTTTGTTTCTGTCTTCGACGCTAATGTTTGCTGGGACGTTTTAGGGTTAGCTTGCCTTTGATTTTAGACATTTCAAGATTACTTTACGAATGTTGTTTATTGCGTGTACAGTAACGAATTTAGACCGCTAATTATAGGGGCATTACTTTTAAAGCATTTAAATATTGATAATGCTCAATCATGATTTTAGTAGTTATATCGCAAAGGTCATCCACTTCTCAGTCAGTTCCACATGGTGTGGCTATTGCCAAGAAATCTCATTATTTTTAGAATGTTTCCGACCCTAAGCACTAATATTAAAATTATTGTATAAGGTACCTGCGCCCAAACCGAGTCCTCTTCCCCCAAGGCCACCCAGCCCAAGATCGCCGAAAGGCTTGGCCTGAACTGCGGCTACGATGGCCAAAACTGCGATAATCTGGTAAAGGAAGGAATCGAGAATTAGTTAATTATTTGAGTTAGTGATACAAAATGAATAGGAGGAAATAAAACTTGAGGGTACAAGATCTATGAAATGAATACAATAGAATAGTCTTAATTATTTACACCATATAAGTTACTGAAAAAATAGATGTGTACAAAACATCACATAGGGTGACCCAATTGGCCACTTTATTGCTGACAGTATTCTTTTAAAGGCAACTCTTGGATGGACTTAAAAGAGATGATACTCGTAGTTCATTTTGCATTCATGCAAAAGACAAATTTTAACAATAAAACTGAACCTCAATAAGACAAATAGAAATAATATCCAAAAACAAATTGGAAATAAACTTAAAACACAAAAGAAAGCAACACACTGGAGATATTTTTAGCAAGTCTGACATAGATGGAAGAAGAAGTCCATGTTACGCCTAATCCAAGTAACATGGCACTAGAGCAGTACGATACTGATGATGACTTGAAAACTGAGACAATACTAAGACAACCATAAGAGACAACTTACCATGCACTTCATTGTTACTATTGTTTCACAGCTGTTCACACAATGCTCAAAACTGCACTACACCTATCTTATATACCTCAATGATATCGAAACCTAATCACTAATTAATGACCTCTTAATGACCCAGGCTGACGACCCTGGTTATGCGAGATTAGGGAATTCTTTCACAAACGACTTTTTTTTTTGTTTTTCTTGTAAAACCCTAATCGTTGTGGTTTCCCCAATTGTAAAGATTACTGGGAAGTATGACGTATGGTCTGACCTGAATGCAGATTGGTATTTCTCCGTTTGTTAGATGTAGTTGTCAAGTGACTGTCTGCATTGATAGAGATTTTTTCCTAAGTTAATAATAGTACCTGGTAAACGTTTTCTATGAATGAAACTTAGCTAGATCGATTTATCGCCCCCAAAACCCTCTGCATACTAAATTTCATGAAAATCGTTGGAGCCGTTTCCGAGATTCAGATTATTTATATACATATATACTAGAATTGCTCGTTTAAAGGTATTAGATTTATAATGCATAGGGTAGCTAGTTCTCAAAGTTGTAAGTTGAATGTTTGTGCGTTCATGCCTTCTGGCAGGTTCGAATACTTTATAGGGCTGCATGTGGATTATATCATGGGAAGCGGTTGACTACAAACTCTCACCAATAATACGAACTAAATGAAGAGTGCAAATTGACTAAAATGAACAAGTTACTACGCTTATTCCAAACAGGCTACCGCCCGCGGCTCCGCCCGCGTTTATGTCAAAAATTATCCCAAGGGAACATATTCCCGGGATGAAAAGTATACTATGTGTTATTCCAGACTATAATCTACCTCTGTGCCAAATTTCATCAAGATCCGTTCAGCCGTTCTGACGTGAAAGAGTAACAAACATTCATCGGTCCATCCATCCATACTTACAAACTTTCGTGTTTATAATATTAGTAGGATAAATTGAGACAAGGGTAAAATTATGATGTTATGATACACACAGGGAAATTTTAGACAGACCAAATACTACATAATTACTAAAATATCTCCATAAAAATCTATTGTCTTCTTCCCCATATAAATTCATAAGAGCCTTTAGAAAAAAATATTAAATAACCGTACATTAATTGTACGACAGGATCCATTCTATGGGGAATACGGCGGATTTCTTTGCTGGTATTAATTAAGCCGGGACAGGCCGCCATCATTGAATTCTTGTCTAATGAATAGGTAACGAGACTGCCTGGTCCGCTGCGGCCAAGGGATTTACTTACTGGATAAATTGTACGGGAATTTTAATGGAAATTCAAGGACTAGACGGCTTTAAAGGTAAAGTCAAAGTCAAAACGTTTATTTCAATTAGGCCATTAAACGGCACTTTTGAACGTCAGCATTTACAGTTCAGTAAAATAATAATATTACATTAATAAAGTGACTCTACTGTCCATTCGGAAAGGTAGATTCTTATGGAGAAGAACGGACAAGAAACTCCATAGTTACTCTTTTCAAATAATGATTTTACAAAATTTGGTGTACAAAAATTAATTTAATATTATGTGAGGACGATACACCCAGAGTATGCTACTTATAAGAACAAAGTAATACCAGCAAAGGTAAACTTATTCATTTTCTAAAGAAATTTAGGTAAATGGTACTCACATATTTACAGATAATCTTAATAACCATTAATTAAACAGAAAATAAAAACACAAAAAAGAAACAGTATATCTATAAAGTTAATTCATAACTGAACCAGTTCGATTTTGTCTACACCCTTGATTGTCCTATGGAGCCTAACCAGAGTGTTGTCAAACGATTGTTCTCAAAGAGTATCTGTATAGGTAGTGTCTTGTCAACTGTTTGAGCAAACAAAGCAGTTCTCTTCCCATTTTCATGACTTGAAAAAAAGTAAACATACGCTTATTTCACATGGGGTTAGGCAGAAACTACAAAACTTCCTTTGCTGCAAGGACCGTCCAGATGGCCTTAACTTACTAAATATTCAACTAGCTTCATCTTTCAGACTGATTGAATTGAATGATTTGAGTTTAATAATGATTAGAGTAAACAGGCTTCTTCTGGGTAAGCTCGCTCCATCGTCGACTTTGTGTCTGTCATCTATGACCCACACTAGAGTCAAGAGCAAATTAATCTAAAAATAAAAAAATAATTAGTCTTAGCATAGCTCTCGTCTTTTTAATCAAAAAATTCTAGTTTAGCAAACATATCATATTATTCTGTTCATTCGTTCCTGTTCTACGCAGTTCTTCAACGTTTATTATATAGTCGGACCTTGCTCAAGGGTTAAATATGGAAGTCCAAGTACTCCAACAAAAACCTTTCGTGTACCAGCAAGCGTTTCTAGTCTTGTATCATGTAACTACTTCTCATGACCTTTACAATCTATCTCATTGTAATCTATTTTAGTACCTTCATCCAATTCATCGACACCCACTTTCATAAACTCCGTGGTTTTCAAATCATGCATGTTCATTTCAATAGTCCCTCTAACGATGTTACTAACTAGTATTTGTGTGAGTCTCTTGTAATTCAACTACACGCAAATGTAGACACGTATGAAACTATTTCTGCCCAACTTTGAATTTGTTAAGCATATATTATTATTATGTTGGATTGTGGAAATGTTAACGTGGGTTTCATTTGGTGGATCTATGTTTGGAGGTATATTATAATTAGATGAGTGAAAATATCACATTTTCATTCATTTTATCTAGGCTGACGGTGGAGAACGAAAGACAAAGCATATTATTGCGTAAAAATAAAAAATAAAAACAAAAGTCATTTATTCAAATTAGGCTGAGTGCCAGCACTTTTTGAACGTCAAAGTTCTACATAAAGACAGTCCCTCAAACCGCCCGCCCGTCACCAATTCCTTGTGTTATAGCTGGGAAGAAGAAGTGGCGCAGTGGTTAAGCATTGTAGAAGCAGTTGGTATTGATAGCTATAACACCAAACATCCACTCAGTTTTAAGAACGGTACCACTGATATCAAAACCTTCTCAGATTTCGACGAACGTGTACAACCTGGCCTGGCAAATGGATTGATGATTTCAGTGTTTTGTTTTTGTCCTCCATGTGGTTCCATAGTCGAAGTAGAACCGTGACTTTGACATAAGATTATTGGTGATAATTGGTTTGCAATTTGTGTGGTTGTAAGCCGTGGCTCCTTTGTAGTAAAGCAACATTACCTACATATTTTTTCAGTAACAAAATGTATGGGATAGTTATTCTCTGGGATCTTGGACTACTACTTTAAATCGTAAAGAGCATCATTGTGTAACATAAACTACTGCTCACCCTGTAAACAAGTAGCGCTATATATTCATCAGCGGGTGATTCAATTAGCCGTAGTAACCTTGGTTGTTTGTTTACGTTGATCTATCTCGTGTTGTGTACCATTAAAGGGCTTGGGTGAGTCAGACGCAGAAATAGATGCCGTTGATGAAGAGTTACTGGGAATAAGGGCTTTGGTTTGACAAGAGCAGACAAGAACAAGTCTATAGTACTTAAGTATAAAGACGAACGTGTATTTATGACTCAAAAAGGCTCAGTGTCAGCACGTTTTGAACGTCAACTTTTACAAAAGACAGTCCCCCATAAAGTCTGCTGGGAAGCTGGGAGCTGGGAAGTAGAAGTGGCGCAACAAACTCCTCAGCAACACATCTGTCTGTCAGTAAGAAGTAGGCGAGCGTTGGGTGGCTCGCTGTCCGGTCACAACCAGTGGCGTGTCGATGGCGCGTTGTGTTCCACGCGCGCCTCAAAGAGATGTCAGCATAGGAGACCGGGCCCGGTAGGGCCAGAGCCTGCCAGGATTGCGGAATTTGTTCAAAAGAGTCACCGCGGCCCTGGAACGTAAAGGGCTTTATAGTAGGCGCCAGATAATCGTGGAATAATGGTCATTGACCCACCTACAATTATTGACATTTTTAATTTGAAAAACGGAATTAATGACACAAAGCTGTCCCGAATCATCATCTCTCGTGATCCTTAACATTGTCTAATAATGAAAAACGATTCATATTTAATTGTTCAGGTACCTATGAACAGTTATTAGGGAAAGGTCAATATACTTTATTCCACATTTATCTGGCGCCTACTATAGAAGGAACACGGATGGGTTTTTAGTCAGTAAGAGTCTGACACGCCCTTCCAATCCACCCAGAGCGAAAGAAGTCATTTGATGATAACCCATCCTTAAAAAAAAAAAGTCTTGGAAGTCCCTACTTTTTTAGCTTCTGTTTGTCTTCAATTTGCCAGATTTTCTTCTTATTGACTTAATTGACTACTTATTCTTATTCTATGGGCCTTTGAGTAACCCTTAAGAATTCTAGATTTCATATTCTTGGTATTCAATTCGTTGAATATTCCAATAAGTTCTCATTGACGTAAAGGTTTTATTTATTTTTCTACGTTGTGTTTATGCAACACACTTAAACAGATCGTTGACACGTTTATGTAAATATATTTATATTATATTTAGTAAGAATCCGCCAACACACGTGGTTCTACTCAAATCTACCATGCGACCAAAAATATTCATCTGGGTCGTCAATCGAAAATGATCGTTAAATACTAGACGTTAAAGATCTAATTATTTGGGAGCATAAAAAATGGTTTGCATATTAGGTGTCGAACTAAAATGATCTTTAAATGATAGAAGGTAAGGTTTATTTTGCAGTGTATTGATAAGAACTGTGTATTTCCATTTTTTTCACGTGGTAGATTCATGTTTGATTTTCCTTATTCTTAACCGAAATTGAGCGTGTGATTTGTGTAAACTATAGAAAAAACATGGCGTATAGTTGTCGATTCTCATGAAAGCTCACCCTGCCAGGCGAATCAACTATTCAAAGCATAAAAGTGTTTTTTCATTGGACCTTCGTTTTTTTTTCATCTCAATGCAAGACAAAATCTTTTCATACGTCTTGCGTGTATTGCGCTGTAAACTGGTTTTTTTCTTAACAATTAAAGTGTAATTATGTGAATATTTTATCAGTAGTAGGTACCAGCTACGTAATAACTGTGGAAGAACCAGAAGATGTTAGTTTTATGATGACAGATAACTGATTCTTGTGTTTCATTGATAACCATAGGTATCATCACATGAAATTGTATTATGATAATATTGATAATAACTCGCTGGAATAAAATGATGATGTGAAATCCACCTTACAAATGAATGGTAACACATAAAACACGATAAATCTAGTTAGGTAACTTAAGTCAGAAGATTCATCAGAAATTATTACCAAGAACATAATACATTGTAAATATGATAAGCTTGGTCCCTGGATTCCTGGTACCTTCCATCGTAGACCACCTCCATTGCTTTGAACCAGCCCACATTGAGGTCAGAGCGGTCTCATTAATTGAAAACTTGGCAAGCATCTGTTTGTTTGCCGAACATAGTTATGGCAATATATTCACAGCTCCAGAGACTGAATATCAACCACAACATAAACGGAAATGCCAAGGAAAGGGAAGATCCACCATTTTTAACCGGGTGAAAATCTACGTTGATCGACGGATATCGTCCACAGCAATACCTGGTACAATTTAAAAAAAAGTATTTCATTTGCACCGTGTGGCATACCAAATGAAAGGACTTATTGTGAGGTCAGCGTCGTCCCTTGGTTACCCCTCGCGCATTAAAATAACTTAGAATACTAATACTAGAAATAGGAATAAATTAGATCAACCCCGATTCAGATTGGCTAAAGTACACACTTCTTTTATGGGATATTGTATTAAGTTTTATAATAAAATACACCACGTGAGATTCTCGAACTGAATGAGAAAAAATTTAAAACATGCATAAAACGCACTCTATGTAGACAGGCATATTATAAACTGGAAGATTATATCCTTGATAAAAATGCTTGGCTAAATGCCGGTCCTGCTCCACAGCCTCAGCCGCTTGGTTCCACTAGTTAGGTTTTATATTTGGAAGAGATGCTCACCCTCTTTTATGTCTAATAATAATACTATTCCGCATAATCTTATATTATGTTTGGAATAAACTTTTCTTTTTCTGTATTTTCAGATTGATATTCATAGTTTTATATAATTTAGAAGCAATTTTTATTTCAAGTTCTGTAAATGTGAGAACCCTGGACCATTATGTTAATAGATAGTTTCCTTGTTTGACATGAAATAGCAGGGGCAGTTGAGGGTGTGTCATGCTCACTCCAATGTCTCGCTGATGGTGGCGCGTGTATCGGATCATTCAGTTCCCTTCAAAATGGTTGAGCTGAATGGTGCTGATGCACGCGTCATGTTCGTGAACGGGCGCCGTCAGTGGAGACTGGTCATCCCTTGGTTGCCACTGCCTCATTTTAATATTTCATACTATAAATTGTTTTTTTTCTTTCTTTACATTGTTCTCATATATAGAAGCAACAAGGTTTATGTAACCAGGATTTTTGTAAACATAAAATGATTTAAAAGAGTGTCCGTGGAGTTTCTTGCACGTTCTTCTCCATAGAGATCTACGCTTGCGAACGTGCAAATAGCTTCATGTTTTTGACGGACTGACTTTGACAATTCAAAAGTACCTGATAATGGTTTATTTGAAATAAATGCTTTGACTTTTGACTTTTGAATAAGGGGTAACTAGTAAATGACCCTATATATACTCTATGCGCTATCCCTACAAGGTAAAATAACACAAACTAATAACAAGATAATAGTCAAATATGTAATGAAATAAGTCTGATATGCAGGAAAAGGTTTAAATTTTTCACAGAACTACAGAATTTTCTGTAGAACACGTTAAAATTCCAAATAGTAAACGAAAGGTGGCGATAGAAGAGAAATAAATCAACTTTTCCCGTATTTCCTGGTGCAGCTGTACTTAGGATTAGTACACATTCGTTGGAAGTAGTCGGGATATTCGCCACGAGGTAGAATCACTCAGATAAAAGTCAGAAGGTCTATAAGACCAGAAAATATAAGCCAGAAAAAATCTAAAACCACTCTTCTCGGTGAATCGTGATACCCAGTAACTGAGTTGTAGAGTTCATATAGGCAGATCCTTAGAGAGTTGGGTAAAGGCAAGCAGATTGAAGACCAGTAGTGGAATAAGTAACTAATATATTGGACAACAGAACATGTAACTAAATCAAAATCCTTTTCCTTGAAACGTTGCTGTGTTCGGGTTCGAAAGACTTTTCTTTAAGATGGAAGTGTGTCTGCGATAACTTTTATTAAAGATCAGCATAATGTGGCTGACGGTGAATGATACCATTCGATAAGGCTGGCCAGTAACATTAGAAACGTCATTTCCGTTTTTCCTCTTAACATTTTTCTACTTGCTCGTTTGACGTGATGTACTTGCAAGAAATCTGGCTTTAGCGGAACAGTTGGGCTTTTCATAGTGCTATTTACATCTTTCAGTATTTGGGCTTTATTTATGCGAAATAGCAACTAGGCAATAGCCTACAGAACCGTTACTTTCTGCTCATCAACATCTGATACAAACTGCCGCTTGGCTTTAGCCTTATTCTCTTGTTACACGTTAAGCTTTTTATTCTGGGTTCAGGCTGCCTAGTTCAGCGTCGAAAAACTACAGTTCCAATGTAGTTTTTCGCCGCTATAACATGCAAACTCCATTCAACATTCAATATTTACGAAAGTTTAAAACCGATTGCTGAATCCCGCACGAGAAATAAAAACCAATAAATACTGGATCACACCTGTCTGAATATTGACAGATTGTTTGCTCTTATTGTTCATGAAAGCGAGCCGTACCGTAGATTGGAAATTCTGCTGGTTTTCATTTAATGTGGCGAGCGTTCCCTCCCTGCTTGTGTTGAGTGCAGAGGTAGAGCAAACTTAATTACTACACGCGTTATCTCGTTTTTTTAGATGGTCCCTCTTTTCTGGTGCTGGTGGTTGTGGAAAAGTTTTTAATTATGTTCTATTGATATTCATATCTTTATTTGAATTCCATAATGTGTGAAGATATTACAATGGGCTTAAAGCTAAGGTAGGTACAATTACGGACCCTGCAGGGCACAGCAAAAAGTATACAATTAATGTTTGAAGAAATTAATACCTACATAAATCAATTAACAATTTTATAACATGTCCTTAATATTAATTAAATTAATTATAATTATAAAATTTATTTAGAGATCAATTATTTGAGATTAGTTATAATATAACATAAAATTATTCAGTAGGATTAATTTATAACATATTTTATAATAATAATATAATATTTATCTATATAAAAATGTATGGTGTCTGTTTGTGTAAAATATATTTGTTTGTCATGTATGTATTCGTGTATTGTTTAGTATGCTTTTTTAATTAATAATTGCTTAAGCTTATTTGTAAAAGTTGTGTAGCTAGTTTAATTTTTTATTGCATCTGATAATTTATTAAATATTTTTATTGATATTACGTAGGGACTATTTGAGTAATTTCATCTGGTGACTCAGTAGTCACTAGAACATGTTTAAAAACTTTCCCACATCCGGAATTAAATCCGCCTGTTATAAATCACATGCTTGCTTAAATAGTCACTGGACTATCTTGAGTGAAGTAGCGTTTTGAAAGGAAATATCTGATCCTTTTTAGTTGGACAGGCTGCCTAGGCAGCAGCTATAGACAAGTCAGAGGGTAGCTTTTGCTAAAATAATGATTATTGTAATTAATTTTACGAGTAACTAAGGAACTTTGCCCCCTTGGTATGTCGTGATGTTACTTTGGGGACTCTACATTTCGAAGGTACTAAATTTGGGTGTCAACAGTCTCCACGTTACATGCGGTTGATATTTCGGCTGGAATTTCACCGATGGTATTTTTCTATTCTTATGTGACTTCATTATTGGGAGCCAAACTAGCATCGGTGCATTTTCATTTCAGAGAAATTTTTAAAACGTCTCATGACACGCTTCTACCAGGAACTCATCAACGCTAGGTATGAGAATAGTACGTACACAGATCAGCTCCTCGGTAACGGGCTCCACGAGATCATACTCATTTCCACTTCCACCGAAAGGTACTTTTCCAGCTTTGTAGTTATAGAATATCTAGCCAATTAGCTGTGTTTCACAACGACATTTGATCTGCGAGTGTATGGCGTGCGAGCGAGATAGATAGCCGTGGGTGTGAGTGGGACAGCTGCTACCCCCACCCCTCGGTGCCGTTCGACGATAGTACATCTTTCCGTCGCGCCAGCGTGATGGGAGCGTCAGTAGCAAATAGTAAGAGGTACGCTTCGGACGTCACCATTTATTCATGGGGTTAGAATCAAATATTTCTTTTGAGAAGTTCGGACAGTTCTTTCTATGTGTGATTATTATTTTGATTACAGTTAACGTTCTCTACGATGACGGGTTTCGGTAGACTATCCAAGTGTAATCAGGTTATTTATTAATCTTTTTATACTTAGATGGCCACGTTTATTACTCACTAAAGTTCTAAAGCTATTTCGTCGTAATTTACACCAAAACACGTCGAAATTGCCAACTGCACCCTCAAAAATCAATCGCGTCGGCCATTATGTACTAAAATTAATAACTGTCCGGCTTCTCTGATGAATCTCCCCTCCAACCCTCCGCCCTCCCTTCCCGCCCTCTCCCCGCAGACTCAGCGATGGCGGCCTTTAGCGGGACGCACGTTAGTACCATACCTGATGAGGTACCGATCACACGTATCGGCATCGCATCTGGTATGGTATTATAAAGACCTTGTATACACAGACACAGGCTATGCCTGTGTGTGTGATGGGTAGATGTATGTCTACTCTTAGTATGTGGGGGTGTTGTATTCTATGTTTGGGGTTGTTGTTTTAGGGGCTGCTGATTTTTAATAATAATTTAGTAACATCGAATGTATGCTTTAGATTTGGTCATTGCCGTGATTGGCAATTAGTTATATGGAGTTTCAAAGTCTAGAAAGGACTGCTTCATTAATCTTTCAGAGGGAACATAACTTTTCTTTTAAAGAGATTGAAAAAAGTTTTCCCGGCTATGATTTGAAGAACTTCGGTAAAACTTGGCACCCATTTTGATCTCACATCTTTTAGCGGCGAAGCTGATTATGTCTTTTGCTTTTGTACAGAATTAGGCCACTTTTTGTTTATTTCATTTTATTTAGGTATGCATTTATTAAGATTGTTGGGTTGTTAGGTCGAGCTGCACTGCCTGCACTATACACTACGTAAAGAAGAAATTGTACTAACTTAGTCTCTCAAGTCTCAAGAACTTTCGGTGATTAACCCAATTAGGTTCACTTAATTTAGCATAAATACTGTTTAATAGTTTACTAACTAAACGGTTGCTCCTTAATTATTACAAACTTACTGCAACTTCAATTTAAACCAACCCCTTTACTCAAAAAGCAACTTAACAACCCTAAATTCAAGATTCATTATCGCTCAACTACAAGAAAAAATGCTAAGAACATTTTTGAGAGCACTTTCCAAGGGTACTCGCCATTTACACAGTTTTGAGGGGAGAGTTCATCCCGGGGTTGAAATTAACACCCCCAAATACATGGATCACTTCGGGCCTTTGATAACGAACATTTTTAATTGGTCCCTTTGCCTGTAAACCTGTGCTGTACATGTTTTTATTCGGCGTTTTCATGTCAAGCCAGTTTTTATAGCTTATGAAGCAGATGTGCTCAGCGAAATATGAACGCTTGAATTTGACTGTCGTGTTTTTTCAGGTGTGTCATAAATTGGGATATTTCCCCAATTTACGACCTGAATAAACCTACTGCATTTTTGGTGGGGTGTAGTCCTGAAAATATGATTGCAATAATGCTACTGACTAATTGAAATTGTTTGATTACAGTGTTCGACTTTCAAAGCTCAATCGTTTATTGTATTCCATAAAATGTACTGTGGAACCTTTAAATGTAATGAGATTATTTTGCCTTTCGGGAGTTGGGGAGAAAAATTTAGCTTAACTTTTGTTGATTTCTAGTAGAAGTCGCTTCTTGTCGATAAAAAAATAAGAAACTTGTTTGTCTGGCATAAGAAATCATAGATAAACTTTGGAAGCGGTTGATGATTTGAAGTGCCTCCTACACGTTTCATAGGCTGGACTTGTGTTAATATTTCAAGAGTGGCAGATGATTATTATAACTCATAGACAAACTTCATACACAAAATAAACGATAAACTTCTCAAATGGTGCAGAATGTGTTTGTAAAGTGAAGTAAAAGTGACTCCCTTCCGCTCCACTCAGAGCGGAAGGAGTATAGATGTAAGGCTGGTTTAAAACCAATCTGTTAAAAACGAAAAAAAAAAAAAATCTATTTAAAACTGTTGATGATTGTTTTTCTTAATTATAACTACAATTTCTTGATTTTACCGAGGTATAATATAACGAAGTACCTACCTATAAATTGTGTAAAGATTTTTTAAATGATTGTTATACTGATATTGATATACTTAGTGGGTTTAGTTCTAGTTGGTCCGTCCGACCAAGGGTAGGTATGACCTACCTAAGTTATAAAAACTCTATTGATAAGTTAAAAACTCTGTGTTGCTAAATAAATATTGTCTTCATTGTTTTCAAACGATATAAACAATCAATTTGATTCGGTTAAAACCAAAACCAAACTCACACTTCGCACTCTCGTTGACGTCGTCACTCGTGACCGTGACTTGATGCAACGTTGACAGCTCGCCTACCCCACACACACATGCACATAAACAGCTTTTTTTGTAGGCGAGTTATAAGCCGTTTAAAACGATTTTGGGGTTTTTAACGGCAACATTTTGATTTAAAACGGTTGTTTTACATCTATAGGAAGGAGTCATTTGATGATTTTCCAACGGTAGAAAAACTTCTCAAATCACTTTGAATTTATAAATATTTTGGCTCAGCTAAAACACAAACTTGTGCAATAACGTTTTCCAAAGCGGTCCTAATTAATGCCATTAGGAGCATTATCGCTTAGTTTGCGAACTCATTATTATTGCCGAACTTAGTCGTTCTGTCAAACGACTTTGTTTTACTTTTACTTCAACTATTTATGTTACTTTTACGAATTAGTTTTTCTTTCGAGATTTATTGACAGTTTCGTGGAACTGTTTCCTGATTGACGCCCTGTTCCGGCACGACGAACAGGCCTAATTAAATACATATTGATATATTAAACATCTTTACTAAACTTCTATTTTCTATTAATGATTAAGTTCTTTGTGGTGTTCGTTCTGCCTTCGTGGGAAATACCTATCTAGAATTCTCGTACGCACATCGATTTGCGGACTTGCCAATTCAGAATTCTAAACGGATCTTAAACTTATAAATTCTGGTTGTTTTTAAAATTTGAATAGAAAATCATCCTTAATTGTTCCCTCTCCTGGGCAACGGTCTTCTTCTACTTTTTCTGCCGTTATAGGTTCTGGTCCACTTCTTACCAGTTCCTAAAAAGACATCTAAGCTGTCACGCCATCTCCTTTGTTGTACTCTATCTATCTATTAAAGCAATTAAAAATGATCTTATAGAAGTATACAGAACGTGTAAAGTCCCGCAAACCACCATTGAAAAAGGGAGGATCCTCCAATAGTCCGACCAGATGGGAATAGTATCTGGTGGGCAATTACTGCCGTTTAGGGAACGTGCAGGCGTGCTTCAACAGAAGGCACAGTCTACTTCATGCACGTTCCCCTAAACTAAACGAAGCGTGCAGCAACTGGTCGCAGCACAGAAGTGTCAACGTCAAGTATTCTTAACGGTAAAGTTTCAAATATGCAACACTAGATGGCATTATTAATGCCGTGCACGTTCCCTATGGTTATTAGAAAGAATGAAAGAAAGAAAGAAAATTGCATTTATTGGCACATTAAAAAAATAAAAAGAACACCTTACAAATAGAGAATATCAAATTTTTTTACAATATTGTGGCAACAGTTGGTATTACCACCTAACGCTGATTTTCAGCTGCAGCCCACGGGTACCATGTTGTCGGGCGATGTAGGGTACTATATAAAAATTTAAACCCTGTATACTGTATGTATTATTTCCATCCACGTTGAGTCGTGACTCGTCTGTTTGGATATCATTAGCCTGCACACGGCCACCATTACAACTCCGCGGAGGATTCGGCTGAAGAGTAACAACATCGCTGAACGTCTGCTAAGCAGGAGCCATTAGCGGCATCGATCTCAGCTATTGTTTTACTTGGGGCGAAGTGACAGTGATAGCGGTTAGCGGGGAGAGATCATAAACACACAGTAGTGTATTTCGTTGGGCTATTCGAGTTCAAACCACTATCTCATCTGATGGTAAGCGATGATGTGGTCGACGATGGAGTACGCTTGTCTGAAAGTAATCTATTCAGTCTTGAATCAAAAACTCCCAGGTCCTCCCAGGTCCTCTCCCAGGTCATTGTAAGCACAATGAAAGCAAGTCTCGTAGTCGGGGTTTGAGCCAGGTTCTTAGAGTAAGTATAGCTTTTTGTTATAATACATGTACCTATGCGATAAATTGTGGGTATTCCATTACCAATGTCACCCATGGGCAGCCCCGGATCTGGGGGGGCAAACCAGGGTACGTGCCCCGGGCGACGTGTTCAAGGGGCGCCAAATTCAAATGTTTGAAAAAAAATGATGAAGAATGAGTGATCAGGGTTATTAAAATAAAGGTTCTAATGGTCACTGAAATCCCACCCAGCACCCTGATTTCGTAACTCCATTTTTTATTACAATCCTAAGGAATTTAAAGGAGATAACTAATCCATAGCTTTGTATATTTGAATAAATCATCTGCTTGGTTGATTGTACTCGTATGTTTTGCAATTACCCTGCAGTACAATATTTTATAAGTAAGTTTTTTTACAATACAGGGTGTGGAAAGACCCATCACATAGCCGAAAGCTACGCACTCTCTAATCAAACTAAATTACATTGACCAAAATTGTAAGCGCGTGCAATGTAATGCACGCAACCACTGTGCTTCTGTGTGTGTTGTACAGATTTTATAATTATATAACATTCGTTATTTTTGTGAACAATTTCTCAAATATTTGTATGCCAGTAAATGGAAAAACATGTTAGATCATGATTATAAAATATATGACCTTAAATGTACCATGTTTTAAATGCAAATAAAATATTCTTATTCTTATTCAGACGACTGCAGCGGCGGGTTTGATATTCACAGCGTTTTTGTAACTTCAAATGCGTAATTTGTTAAAAAACATCGAACATTTTGATCATGTTTGGATTTTTTTTTTGTAAAAAATGTAGGTTATTTTGACCTTCAATATCTCCAGAACCAATGGTTTCCCATGTACAGTCTAGAAAAAATGTGGGGCAGTCTTTGGGGACTGCCGATAGAAGTGAAAACTAAGCGAAAGCTAAAGCGTTCGGTGACGATGACGCGAGTTCCATGATTTTTGTTCACCCAAAAAGTGCTCAACGCGCCTAAAGAAGTTTTAACTTCAAAAAAATTGTATGCCAATGATGGGTACAATGCCTCTTCGTTTTTGTTAAGGGTCGTTTTAGACCCAGTACATAATAAAATGAATTACAAACGTGGAAAAGAGGGGGGCGCCACTATCAAGTTTCTTAAAACATCTCAACTCGCTAACGCTACAGCTCCGTCCTCAGTGTGACCCAACATTTCAGCTCGAGACAACTGCGCTATCATTATCGTGTTTCATTTTCCGCTGAGGCCGCTGAAATTCAGCTGAAATATAACGATCATATTTTTATTGTAAGCACTTTTCTTATGTGCAAAGTTGCTTGAACAATGTCAACGACCATAGGAGCCAATGTCAACGTAATACGAATTTAAAATTAATAATTAAATACTGAAATGTAAGCTTTTCACAGTTATAAAATATGTTTTCTGTTCTTTTCTCGTAACTAAGTTATTTTATCAACTAACGAAATATGAAATTTTAGATTGAAATTTTAATAAGTAATCATACCTACGAAAACAAAAGTATTTTTCAAAAAGAAACTTAACAAGTTTTCATTTTATAAAAACATTTTTTTAAAGTTTGAACTACATTTCGATGTTGACTGTACTGTCTCAGGTTTATTTTTAATAACATTTGCATACGAGAATTAGTTTGTAATGCAAACTATTAACCCAAGTACTAACATCGAGTAAACGCATATATTATACATTTTTTTTGCGAATATTAAAAATATGTTAATTAAAGGTTGTTTAGGTTCATCATATACATACATGCTCGGGCACATTCATATTATTATGTTAATAAAATCATAATGTGAATGTGCTTCTGAATGATTGTTTTTTGGTTTTTTGCGCTTTCTAATTTTAATTATGGTAAAGATACCTATAGATGGGATTCTGAAGACTGTTATTGGCAACTTTTTTTTGTGAAAAGCATGTTTAATACAAAAATAAAAAAGTTTGCGAATAAAAAAACTATGTAACGCTGGTTTAGGTTCATCTTGTACATACTCGTACATGTTATTTATCTACATGTGAAGACAGAGCGCTCGCTATGATCATTGGGTTTCATCTCGTTTGCTGAATTTCAGCCACAATATATAGCGGCCATATTTTTACGAGCCATTGTTTTTATTGGCCGCTTGTTGATACACCATCTTATCTTTTATTTTATGTCTGTCATTGTTGGGTCAACGTCACAAAATAGACATGATATGTTTGATACATAGATAGATTGCCTACTTCAATCGAACAAACAGGTCATTTAGATAAGTACCTAGGTTTCTAAACAGAGTTAGATTTCTTATAATTTCCTAATATTTAATTTATCAAAACACTGTTTTAGATCTACCTAAGTTCTGACATATATAAATTTTGCACGGAACATCGTCCATTTCCGAATGAAACCAAACGCCTGACAGAAATGTCATAGCAAGCAGTAGCATTACATCGAATACAGGCCGGAGTAACCGCAGGCGCTCTGAGACTGACAGGTTTAGTTTAAGTTATCTGTGGCTTGTTTTAATTAAACACATTTCCAAGTTGGTTAGGGAACCAAGCACTGGTATACAGATAAGCGTCTTTAGTAGCTCAAGCTAAGATGTTGATCAACGGAGCTTAGCTAGAGCTGCTTGAATGTTGTATGCGTTTAACTACCTGTAATTTTCAGATCTTCTAACTTGATTTAAATTGAGATAACTATTTTGATGTTTTTTAGATTACTATAGAATAGGAGGTGAGTCTATTGCCATGATCCAATCTGGACATTGACACTGTTACTGAGAAATTCCAGTTGGATAAAACCTAAAGTTAAATTAAATTCAACCTGAAACCGTTTAATTATTCCTCCACAATTGACCGTCAGGTCAAAGACCCTGAAAGTAATTATTCAAGAACAAACACGAATACCAATCGTAGTTTCTTGCCGTTTTAGTTGAATAAAGCCTTAAGTACCATCCGTCCTTAATAGCACGCAATCGTTCAACTTTGTACGTTGCGTACAAGTGTAAATGAACCTTTTATGTGACCATCAAACCAAGAGTGGTTTGTGTTAGAGTTATTTGACTATTAGGGAAACATATTCGAGCTCGAGTGTTTCCTCGTTTCTTGTTGAAAAAAATGTAGCAGCTGTGTTCCTGTGTCGTTATGCTTTCATCAAATAATTTTTATGTCGTTACTTTAATGGCATTTGAAGGTTTGACACATCCAGCATTAAGGCTCCTTCAGTTAGACGCGACGCGACACTGCGACTTGCGTCATGGAAAAGCCTGTGTCCAGAGGTGGATTGCTGAAGCTGATGACTGTGACAATGATGACATCTTGCTATTTTAAAGTCATAAGCAAAATTATCTACATCGGTTTATTTAGAGACTTCATAAATAATCAAAAATTAATTATTTCCTATATCTAATCTATCCCTTATAAATAAAGTTTAACATTTACGTATTTTCTCATCATGTTTCATGATTGACTACACTTCAAAAAGTTTCTTAATCATTTTAACAATATTTCTCCTGAAACCACACAGGCATCTTTCATCTAAGTAAATTAATACTAATAATACTAATATTATAAATGCGAAACTTTGGATGTATGTTTGTTATTCAATCACGTCAGAACGGCTGAACAGATCTAGATGAAATTTGGCTCAGAGGTAGATTATAGTCTGGAATAACAAATAGGATACTTTTATCCCGGGGGTGTGTTCCCTTGGAATGATTTTCGACATTCACGTGGGCGGAGCCGCGGGCGGCAGCTAGTACCCAATAAGAACATTTAAGAAAATTATCTCATTACCGTATATTTTCCTCCTAAGGTCCAGCCAGTCAGCCACAATCAGATAAACCCCTGACAAAGTACAGCCAGTTCCTCTGATAGTTTACCCACATTTGTGGCCGCAATCTGAGGGCCCATTGAGAGGGCACGGAATAAACTACACGCCATCTGTCAAAGTGGGGCAGGCAGGGCTGTAGCTGAGGTAGTACGAGGTGGAAGGTTAATGAAGGTCACGGGTAGATGGTGAAATAGAAGTGTTTGCATTTGTAAATGACGTAAACGTGGGTTAGACATCCAAGAATATTTTGGGGTTTATCTGTTTAGAAAATAGGGAGTTTGGATTAGGGAAAACTGTCTGGAGAGAGTATTGTTGGGTAACAGCCGGTCGATTCTGTAAATATGTCGAAGTTGAAGGCTTGGGTGAAGTGATCACGAGGTGAGCTCTCAATCCATATAATCGTGATTGAATGACAGCTCACTCCGTGATCACGTGACTTCTTGATTGTATGGATTGACAGCATCGACCTGCTGTGCTTGGCCTCGAATGGCTTCTTGATTTCTCGAGTAAGAAGAAAGAAAGACAGTATGAATACAGCACGGGCCTAACGTCGCGACGCAACAATTTCAATTACTTGATAACAAAAATATATTTTGATTGACTTTTAAATTATCAGGCCGTTTGTTCTGCATGAAATCCACCTAAAATTAAAACGCCTGCCAGAGACCATATAAAGAAGGGTTGCACAACTATGTTAATGATAGGCATTTTAGTACGATAATTAGTATTTAAGTGGGCACAGTTCCCACAATCCACCACCATCGATAAAAAACAGGGGTGGCTTATTAAAATCGGGAGCGCGCCGTGTGTTTGCCAAACCAAAACATTAACAAACACAGAATGAAATATGTAATAATAAAATATCACGAACCCAATTTTATAAAAAGCCTTTTCAAACATTAATTATAGCCACGGTAATGTAAAGTAACGAACAATAATACGACCCCGAGCTCCATACATTCCGATATTTGATTAAACAGCGCTCCAAACATTTTGGAGATTCGGGCCAGGCCTTGGAAACACAATAGCTCATTATTATTATTATTTTGAAGATGGGGTTGCTCGTTCGAACTTAGTTCCTGATTTTTAGCTCGAAATAAAGAATAAATCGAACTTGCTTACCTTTGTAATGATCGAACGATGGGGAACCGTCAAATGCTACGTGTAACAGAGTAAACGCAATACCTTTAAAGGGCTTGGGAAGCGGTCACCTCCTTCTGCGAAGCAGTAATGCTAGCGAAGGAGGAGGCGGGCCGCGCGAGGGAAAGGCAAGGCCTTCGTCCCAACCGCCGCTACAGGAGAAGACGCCCCGGGCGTCGGGAGTCGCAGGGCGATCCCCGGCCACCGTAGGCGCGGGCCTGCGGACGGCGAGCGTTGGGTGGCTCGCTGTCCGATCACCACCAGGCCCGGGTCGATGGCGCGTTGTGTTTCACGCGCGCCTCAAAGAGATGTCAGCATAGAGGACGGGGCCCGCTAGGGCCAGAGCCTGCCAGGGTTGCGGAATTTGTTCGAAAGAGTCACCGCGGCCCTGGAACGCAAAGGGTTTTAGAAGGAACACGGATGGGTTTTAGTCAGTAAGAGTCTGACACGCCCTTCCGCTCCACCCAGAGCGGAGGAAGTCATTTGATGATTTCCCATCGTTAAAAAAAAATACCTTTAAAGGGGTCATTGTAGGTACTCATCATTATATACAACTTTTACAATTGGACCAACACTGAAATCGCGAAAAACTCGTCAAAATTTACTGAACAGCTGATTTCGTAAAAGTTGTTCATGTGTACAATGAACCCTTTCTAGGTATTGCGTTAAATAACATATCTTTATCCATCTAGTATTATAAAGGCGTTAAATTATTTGTCAAAGGTAACCCCTAGAAGTACTGCTCCGATTCTTTATTGAGAGACTCGCAATGACAACAATCTCACCTGATGGTAAGCGATAATGCGGTCGACGATGACGCACGCTTGCCTAGAAGTAACCTATTCACTCTTGATTTAAAGACTCCCAGGCTAAAGCTAAAATATCTTTCAAACCTACGTTATTTCTGGGCGAAAACTAATTATTACAATATTTGGGTACAGCAGAGAAAGGCCGATCTACCATTACCAAAATCAAAGACCATGCAGGTAACATCTGTACTGAAAAAGACAAAGTTCTGAACGTCTGTTCAGATTTCTACAAAACTCTGTACTCTACCGCAGACACGACCTCCTCCTCCCAGTCACACAACGATACTTTACAACTATCACCACAGACATTACCCCACATAACAGGTTTTGAAGTCCATTGTGCTCTGCGCAGTCTGAAATATAATAAAAGTCCGGGAGAAGATGGCATCTCTACTGAAGCNTGAAGATGGCATCTCTACTGAAGTTCTTAAAATAGGAGAGCCCGTACTACTTCCACATATCACAAATCTATTTAACTCAATTTTGCAAACCGGTTCCTTTCCTTCTCAATTTTGCCATTCTACAATTATTCTGCTACATAAGAAGGGTGACAAATCAGAAATCGGAAACTATCGCCCCATCAATTTAGTTTCGCATTTATATAAGACATTTATAAAAGTGATCGAGAACCGAATATCAAATCAACTTGACGCTCAACAACCACCTGAGCAAGCAGGGTTTCGCCGAGGCCTCTCCACTACCGATCACCTACAATCCCTCAATCAAATAATAGAGAAGTACACCGAGTTCAAAATCCCCCTCTATCTAGCGTTCGTCGACTACGCCAAAGCGTTCGACAGCATCCACCACGATTCACTATTCAATGCCCTCCGCAACCAAAATATAGATACCACCTACGTCAACTTATTAAAAACTATATACCGTAATAGTACAGCAGCTATAAAAATTACTACCACCGGACCTTCCTTTCCTATTGAAAGAGGTGTCAAACAAGGCGACCCGCTGTCCCCCAAGCTGTTCACTGCCACCCTTGAAGAGGTTTTTAAAAAGTTAACCTGGTCCGATAAAGGCATTGTCGTCGGCGAAAAAAGGTTGACCAACCTGCGTTTCGCCGACGATATTGTCCTGTTTTCATCTTCGGCAGCTGAACTAGGTGAAATGCTGAGTGACTTAAATAAGGCAAGCCTCGAGATTGGACTTCGGATGAACATGTCAAAGACCAAACTCATGACAAACAGCGCCCAACAAAAACTGTATTTAGAAGGCGTGGAGATTGCATATGTACCAGAATACATATACCTCGGCCAAATAGTCTCATTCCAGGCGAGACAAGAAAAAGAAGTTGCTCGCCGCACCGACAACGCCTGGAAGAGCTATTGGTCGATGAAGGCTCTCATGAAAGGAGGCCTTCCAATTTGTCATAAGCGCAAATTGATGGACATGTGCATTCTCCCTATCCTTACATACGGTGCTCAAACCTGGTCTTTGACAGTTCAGCAGAGGTTCAAGCTTGAGGTTTGTCAGCGAGCAATGGAGCGCAGCATTCTGGGAGTCCGATTAATGGACCACGTTAGGAACACAGTGCTGCGTTCCAAAACAAAAATCGCCGACGTCACACAAAAAGCAGCCAAACTAAAGTGGGACTGGGCCGGCCACGTCTGCCGGATGTCGAACGGTTCATGGGCTAAAGCAACCACAATGTGGGTCCCAGAAAATGCCCGACGACATCGCGGGAGACCCAGGCGAAAATGGCGGGACGAACTTGACGCCTATCGGCCAGATTGGTCCAGACTTGCCCAAAGCCGGGAGGAATGGAAGGAAGAAAGGGAGGCCTTTGCCCTGCAGTGGGACACAATTGGCTAAAAATAAATAAATAAATTGGGTTCATAGCTAAAAATAACGGTTTATACCGGGAATCAATCTTATTAAAGTCTGAGAAAATGAGTCTAAATAAATAATAAAACCGATGTTTGTTACCGATACGATTGATCAAAGTGATACTCCAGGGAAAAATATTTGATTACGTGAGCGACCAACATGAACGGGCAGGCTGTAAGTAAAATAATGCTTTCAAGAAAAACCTCTGTCATTTTGTTATTTGTCAGGCCAGTAAATAACGCTTACTAGGATAAATAGAACGTGGACGGAATTGGATCTGGTTATAAATAGCTTAGGTACCTGTGATTGGCCGAAATTTGTAGTTGTAGGTTCTTGAAAATTTAAGTAAAATCGATTAACATCGTGTTGTAGAGGTACCGATTACCATCGTGTGTACTTTAATATCTTCACACTGGAAAGATTTGATTGTAATGATTCCCTAATTTTTTTTTTTTGTGAGTGGGTTGTTGCAGTTCAACCTATAAGGTTGTCGACTGCTTAACCGGGCTTGCCTGTGGTGGCCTTCATATAATATTAAAGCCTCCAGCCAGGGCTTATAAATGATTCCCTAGTCTTCTCCCTAGCTTATACATGCGGCATCGGTCCCGTGGCCACAGGAAATGCATTTTCTGGGATAATATGGCGATAGTGTAGCTTTCTGTCAGACAAAGAATCATCGTTAAATAGGATCAATACTAACAGAGATAACTTAACACAAACAAATAGATTTGCTTCTTTCTAATATTAGTTGATACACCTAACTATGTACATATGAGACATACATAGTTATCTAAACTGACAATAGGAAGATTTATTTGTATTTCTAATTAAAAATCCTTACCATAGAGTAAGCTTTTTTTCCATTGGCAACTGAGCTGTTCGCGACTATTCTGCCAGCGTCATGTGGTGGCGACAGCGCGGTGAGGTGAGCTGCGAACCTTGCACTTTGTGGTAGATCTGCAATGTTGGTAGCTGAAAGGACAATACAATTTTGTCAGTATAATAATACATAGTATACATTATCTTCGAAAATAAACTAGCTGTTGCCCGCGACTTCGTACGCACATATCCCGTTTTTCCCCCGTCCCCGTAAGAATTTGTGAGGATGTGGCTATCATATACAAAAAGAATTTTCAAAATCGGTTCAGTAGTTCCAGAGATTACCCCCCTACATACAAACTTTACCTCTTTATACATAAATAAATATTGTAAAACATTACAAATCGTCATGGCCCCATTGTTTGACAGCTTCATTTAAAATTTTGAATTCCGAAAGACAACTTACATCTCGCCAACATTCCGGAAAATATCCTGCCAATGACATTAGTCTCACCGTTCCAATCCACGGACAGTCTCGGCGTAAAGTGAAAACTCATAAAGTGTGGAATGGCCGTGTTTCATAGCTTTACGTGCCCAGACGCGGCTGTGATTTATACGAGAATATTATGGCGAAAGATGCTTTAAATAAGTACGAATGTTCTTGTAGAACGGTTGTGTCTGACTGTAGACTGAGAATTCTCTCACGTCAGGAATGCTATAGATGGTATTATAGCAAATTTACAGTTTAAATTTCATTATAGTTGATTGGTTGACTATGTTTTATATAGTTTTGGGATGTCGTTACTTAAATTTACCAGTGTTTCTTAGTAATTCAGTTTGTAACATGACATCTCAGGAACGCCTCTAGAACACTTCTTAAAATGTAGAGTATAGTGTGTAGTGCCGACAAACTGTACAGCAGTTTGGCAGAAGATATGATTGTGTATTTTTTCCGAATAACTTTCTTGAATAAATAAATAGGGTTTATTTTATGATAAAATAACAAATAACATCTGGCCGAAGTCGCAGACAGCCGCAAGTGCATAATAAAACTGCACGTTTATTTTTTTGAACAGCCAAACTAGTGTTTTAATACACGTTTCATTGTTCGCAGGTAATTACAAGACTCCGTACTCCTACTTACTGTAAATGGCATCCCGCGGCGCTGCAGTGCCCTCACGTAAAGTAAGTAACGTGTGTGCTCTTCAGTGTTTCAGCATTTTTGTTTTAATTCACCGCTTATACATAGACTCATGTTATTAATAAAACCATTCATTCTCTTGATCGATGTATAAACCTGTTTAAAGGCAGACTGTTAAAAACCATTCATTCTCTTGATCGATGTATAAACCTGTTTAAAGGCAGACTGTTAAAAACCATTCATTCTCTTGATCGATGTATAAACCTGTTTAAAGGCAGACTGTTAAAAACCATTCATTCTCTTGATCGATGTATAAACCTGTTTAAAGGCAGACTGTTAAAAACCATTCATTCTCTTGATCGATGTATAAACCTGTTTAAAGGCAGACTGTTAAAAACCATTCATTCTCTTGATCGATGTATAAACCTGTTTAAAGGCAGACTGTTAAAAACCATTCATTCTCTTGATCGATGTATAAACCTGTTTAAAGGCAGACTGTTAAAAACCATTCATTCTCTTGATCGATGTATAAACCTGTTTAAAGGCAGACTGTTAAAAACCATTCATTCTCTTGATCGATGTATAAACCTGTTTAAAGGCAGACTGTTAAGTATAGATTTAATAAGTAAAATTGATTCCGATTTTACTTTACCTAATCATAGCTATGTTAAAAACGACCTAACTTGCGTACCACCACTATTTTTTTGACGTAAGTTTAGGAATAATCTATATTTTTTGCGGTTGAATCTAGTTTTATTCAAGTTACCTTTAAATATCATCACCAATCCCGGTATCTCTGGCATGTCCATACTATGAAACCTTGTCGCAAGTACCAAAAATAGGTTTGCCTACTCCGACCACTGATGATAGCAGTAGAGAAAACACAAGACAGAAAAAAAGTTGGCTTAATTTATAAGAATCATATTCGTGATCTGAAATTAAGCCCAAACACGAGTTTCAAACCATTTCAAGATTTTTTTTGTTTTCTCATGGTTTTCCATTTTCCTCAAAACCAAGCAGGCCATGAAAACGAAACAACGTATCTAAATGTTTCCAAGTAACGGGTCGAGTGGACGTTTGTTTCTTCATGACATCGATCGCAGAGTGACCTCGACCTCGTTCTCTGCACCCCCTCACTTTAAACAAGGACATTGTTATTGAACTTATGAAGTATTGAACAAGGCTTTATCGACCTAAAATCTGCGGTGAAGAACATTGGATTCGAAGCTGCAAGAATGGGAGAAGCTACGCGCGCCTCAATGAGATGTCAGCATAGGAGACGGGGCCCGCTAGGGCCAGAGCCTGCCAGAGTACAGGAATTTGTTCGAAAGAGTCACCGCGGCCCTGGAACGCAGAGGGCTTTAGAAGGATTACGGATGGGTTTTAGTCAGTAAGAGTCTGACGCGCCCTTCCGCTCCACCCAGAGCAGAAGAAGTCAATTGATGATTTCCCATAATGGGACAAAGTAGGTACGTCTTACTGTGACGTGTGAAGGTTGGGAGCCATATTGTTCCACAGCGTTCAATCAGTCTGCCGAGCATTCCCAACCATGTTGTGGCTTCCAGTCTAAGCCGATGCAGCTGAATACCAATATTTAACTTGAAGCGACTGCCTATCTACCCTTGGCAACCCAGAAACTGGGTACCGCGATACCCCTGTGCAATACTGGTGTCAGATTCTTGGCTTCTGACTGCCCGTAACGACTGTCGTCAGAGATCTACTAATGACAGCCGGGACCAACGGCTTCAGGTGCTTTCCGAGGCACAGAGAAGTCTCGCTATGGTGAGATGGTCACCCATCCACAAAACGACCTCGACAAGTGTTGCTTAACCACAAAGATCGATATGTGCGGCTGTTATTATTTAGCCACGAGCTTCTCCTCGCTATACTCTGGCCTATGTGGCTCACTAAATAATCGTGTGGTAATCGGTCACTTCTGCCCAGTTAAAACACTAGGAACGGGTGACGGGCGGGCGTTTTGGTTGACTGCCTTTAAGTAAACTTTGAAGCTCAAAAAGTCCAATTTCAATAAATGTTTCTCTATTTTGATTTTCATGAATCTGACTGTACAGTGTCCAGTGTTATCATTGTGTAATCATGCTTTCAGAACCTCTTGTCTACGGCCGGTCTCAATAACGTATCTACCTTTAACCAACTGTCAACTTAGCTACCAACAATAGCTGAAACGTCATGTTACAAAGGCAAAAATGACGTTTCAGCTACTGTTTGTAGCTAATTTGACAGTTGGTTAAAGGTAGATACATTATTGAAACGGGCCGTTAGCCTATACATAGATCAACTACTAGGTACAACATGTCAGTATGTAACTAGAACAGGTTCGTCCCAAACCTCCTGGGGGGCAACCTAATGCCATTATCTGTGAATTGTCAGCCGATGTACCACCGAACACCTTTCTCTCATCGGGGAATAGACACACTCGTGTCGATTGTATCAAGTATGAGCAGACACGTTTAGAATAATGTTAGCATACAAAAGCTTATGTTCTTAGTGTCTTATTGCAAACGTGTGTAGGTATAACATAGTCATAACATGTGAGTAGACGGGCAAGTACGACAAATGAAATTGTCTGAATACTTAATTAAGCTAGGAAACAAATGAATTTGCGAGGTTTAAAGCTGTTCACTTCTTTTTAGTTACGTTTCCAGTTTTACTACTTAAAAAAAACCTTACGACTGTGCATAAGGAACTATTGGTCTTCAAAGCTCTTTTTGTCATTGAATCGATTCGACTGAAAACGTAGAAATCAAAATGGCTGCCGTTTAAAGGCAAGCAACGCAAGTCGTGCAATATTCTTTGTATGAAATTCCCTACTGCAACGCATATTAATCGGAATCGTAACGTTATCGCCTCGCCTCGAGGCAATACTGCGATAAAGGCGAGGCGATAACGTTACGATTCCGAGTTGATATGGCTGCTGTGACCCTAAATCTTCAATGACCGCCCCCTTTCCATAATATTAAGTCCATCGAAGTATGTCGACCATGTAAAGAACACAGGACACGACATATAACAAACATGCTACAAACATATTCACACATGTTTTTATTAAAACATGTACCCTACATATTTTATTTGAGCAACATATTTTCGCGATGTGTTTTTGAAACAGAAACGCGGAGAAAAATACCGGAGTGCAATGTTTTATTCAGTTGTATTCGGCAACGAATTTATTGGAGCTGTTAGCTGAATTTATTTTTGTATACAGCCAAAAGAAAATATTGATGACCAGTGTGCTGTATCGATACTGCGAAGTATTGTGTTAAGCTTGAGAGAAGGCAATTCCTTACATACATACATAAACTCACGCCTTTTCCCTCGGTAGGCAGAAACTACAGTCATCTGCTACGATCCTAACGCTTATTTTCAATCTGATCAAATCAAAACAGATGTTACAAATAAATATGAAGTACACTGTATTATGACCTAATAAGGTGTGCACATTTTTATATTATTGTTAATCTACATCTAAACAATTATTAAAATAATATCAAAAAATGATTATACTCAAATATTAAAAATGAAATAAATTCAGAAATATTACAAATGTCAAAGGACTAAAAATTAAAAATGTCAGATGAGTTATTATTTTGTTTTTATATATACAGACATCCCTGCAATCCAAATACAAAGCTAAATGTATTTGGATTGTTTTATAGCTGTGTTGTGAAGCTGGGATGGGCTACCTGTCGCTCAAAATAAAATAAGTACTGGTATACAGCACATCTCGTAAGAATGGAAACCAACACTAACGTAGTTGGCATTGCTCTTGGAATTCAAAATTAAGTAAGTAAGTTTTAGGATTAGGTTAGATTTTTCATTTTGATGTTATGTCCCAAGACACATGTTTTTTTGTAAACGCTTGTCCTGTGGTTAGGACTATGAGGAATAAAATAAGTTAATAACCTGCAACATTCTAAAATTCTGAAACAAACAAAATCACTCTCATCTTCACCTGTTATAATATAACTGACTTATACACAGCTTACACCCTCCACGACTAAGCCGGTAACATAAACAAATAATAAAACAACATTATCTATTACAAAATTCCGTCACACAGAATGTTTCACGCTGTAGCTACAAACTCGCGTTAACCCTCCTCCGCCGCGCGGTAATAAGGTAACGCAAAATAATAATATTTCACGTCCTCACGCCCCCCTCACGGCGCGTGTCACGTCGCGTCTCACGCCGCCGTGACGTACGCTTGTACAAATATCGTAACGACCTCGTCGCGTGTCATGTTATATTACAGCCTACCAACACGCGTGGGAAGTTGGTTTTTATGATATTTTCAGTACATTGAGGTGGGCTGCTAATTTATTTGATAATGTACTAGTTTTGCTGGGTTGACGCGTGGCAATGGCGTGACGGTACGATTTGGGCGTGTATTATTGACATGGATTTGTTTTAGAAGTTTTGTAATGTGTCGAGATACTTTATTGTTATTGGGCAAGCTGAACTCACACACGAGTCGATTCAGGAGACTTGGAAAATAAGAAGAAAGATAAAACCCCTATCATTATTATTATTATTAAAAGAAAACGTTACGCCACACTATTTTTATTCGAATTTCTCCTGTATCGTGTTGCGGTTAAAAACACATAAACTCACATACACAAACAGTCAGACCCGGAACAACTATGTGTAGGCCATAGAAGTATTTGTTCCGTGCGGGGATCGAACCCGCGACACTCAACGCAGCAGTCAATCGCTCAACCACTGCACCAACCTAGCTTTTCCTGTAGTTTTGCTAACGTAGCGCATCTCACAAAGTTAGCAATAGCTTTCTATCCGTGTCATAATTCTTTCAGAGATTACCTCTTGCAAACAAACTCAAATAACTAATCACTAAATACAATAAAATAAAGTCGCTGTCTGCCTCGTGCCTGTTTCTCCGCTTACTTGTTTTAAACCACGCAACGCATTTTTAAACGGTTTTCACGAATAGAAATAGAAATAAACAAAGAAGATTAGTGTTTATAGTTTGCACCCGTGCGAAGCCAGGATGGGTCGCTAGTTTACAATATTGGTCTCATTTTGGAAAACAGTTTTTAAAGTTATTTCGCTGATGTAGTTCATAACTACATACTTTCATAAAATGTGTTATTATTTAATTACTCATTCCAACTCAACCGTACCCATTCAAGCCAACCTGAAAAAGGTTTATCTATTAATAAAACCGCGATTAAATTCATATCCCTGTCGGGAAATAACTCGCAACTTAATATATTCAAAACTGTAGTGGAAGTGCCATCGTACCCTTGCGGAAGGGATCTCGCCATTATCATTGGTTTGGCCAAAAATATGCCATATACAGACCTTCATTCAAGTTTATTATGACATTTTTGTAATATCCCGGAAATGTGCGGGGGTTTTATTGAAAAAAATGTTATTGTGGGCTTAATATTATTTATTTTATTAATATTTGTTCACGTTACACACACACCAACATCACAGCTCTAGAAAACAGTGCAAGCACTATTGGTACCTTCTATGGTCGACGCCAGATAAATTTGCAATAACGGTCATTGACACACCTACATTTATTGACATACTTAATTAAAAAAACAGGAATAAAGACATAAGCTGTCCTGAATCGACATCTATCGTGATCCTTAACATTTTATAGTATTGAAAAACTATTCATAATTTATTGTCCATGTACCTACGAAGAGATATTAAAGAAAGGGCAATGACCGTTATTGCAATTTTATTTGGCGTCGAGCATAATCGGTAGCCAGATCGTTATGTGCACGCGCGCGGGATATAGATCGCGGTACTTACCTTCTGTATATTTTGTTTGTGTATCATTGTTGGCAATCCATTATCTTAACAGTTATTTTTAATGTAACAATGATGCCAACATCGTTGTGAACTTGGCATCAGCACTGTTCCTATTATGAAAGGTCCCTAGATTGTAAAGTTAGTTCTATCATCAACCCCACAGCCAGCCTGCCTCATTACATCATAAAATTTAGTTTAATTATCAAAAAATAACATCAGAGAACAATCCTGGAAGTCTCACAAAAGGAAAAACTTTTGAAGTTGAAACTGAAGTTAGTAACCGCGGGTACCTATAACCAATTCGATGATTGAGTGAAGTCAAATACTCGGCACTTCACGGGCTTACTCTCCGACAACCTTTCCAACTGCGACCCTCAAACTTGTGAAGTCGCCGAAGGGATTTTTTACAATTTGAAAACTTCGCAAGCTTGCCAGCCTCCGAACTCGCAAAACTTCCCAAATTTTAAACTTGTATAGTTCTTGGACTTGTCGAGTGTTCCCGTAGCTGGTTTTATAAATTTGTTTCATAAAATAAAGCCTCAATAATCAATTTTGCAAACTTTTCCTCGTTGTTATAATGAAGTTTGTTTGTTATACATAATTATTTCCGTACAAAACCCATTAATTAAAGTTTAACAAAGTTAAATTGAAATGCCTTTATTAAGTATTTTCTAAGAAATATGTTTTATGGTAGACTGTATCAGAAGGGTCCTTAAATATAAACAAATTATTTAAGTTGCATACAAGCACTTCACCCGCGTCTACCTCCGTCTCTGCAGATTTCGTAAAAACAATTTTTTACCACGTTAAAGGTTGAATTTCCAAAAATCCCTTCCTTAGTGCTCACCTACATCCTAAAAGGAAGCCTTGTGCATCATTCCATAATCTTAGTCCCAGTAGTTTTGACGGTGCGTTGATATGTCCGTCAGTCAGTTTCCCTATAATTATATAGATTTTTACTTTTGTTGTTCTTCGCGATTTTATTAGAATACAAAAATATTTACCAATGAAATCCACAATATAAAAAAAAAACAATATCAAAACAAAAACACATGCTACTAAATGAACTCAGGAAGACGACCGGCGCTCACCGCTCGCTGCACAAGACTGAATAATATCTCGCGCCTTTGCCTCCCGCGCATCGTCAACAAAAACCACGTGCGTCAGCGACGCAGGCGGTGACGTCACGCATTTAGTAAGTGTTGATAAAATTCGACGCGTGACTCGACTCGTCGCTCAGCCCATCGGCCGTACAGTTCGCCTCGTGCGGTAAAGGCCGGGGGTTCGATCCCCGCGCCAAGCATGACGCATAGATAGTCGACTGTTCGATAGTCAACTCATCTGCAACTCCATGCGAGATCGTAGGGAAGCTTAATTTGATTAGCCGACAAACTTCGAAGGCTAGTCTGTGTACACTTCCTACATTTTTGGAAGGGTCGAACAAAAAAATTTAAAATATAAAAATTTTAAGCACTTTTTCCCTCGCAATTTTATTAATTAAATCGAAAAAAAAAAGAATTACTCGTCCTTTATTAATGTAGCACACAATACACACGAATATTTTTTGTATGATTAAAATCTGAGCCTATAAATTGATCAAATTGGGTTGAAGTACGAATCTCTGTAACGTAAGTATTCTAATTAGAACAAATATTCCACTGATAGGAAGCTACACGATTGCTGAGTTTCATAGACTACTTTTTAACCCTGAAAATCGAACGGTTCCAGTTCAATAGGTCAGGAAAGCAAACCGCGTGAAAAACCTTGTGACAAATATAATTCTCCTAGCTTATGCCAACGCTTTCGTTCCTGTCAAATTCCATTGTTAACCCAAAGGAACATACTCCCGGGTAAAACAGTCCTGATTGTGTCCTATTCCAGGACCTGGTTAACCCGTACGCCAAGTTTCAATCCAAGCCGTTCAGCCGTTACGACGTGAAGAGGTAACAAAAACAGACTGACAGAGTCGCTCACACATTTATGTATAATATTAGTAGATATGAATTAAGCATACGAATTCCAATAAGAACTATAGTCAGCTTTTGCCTGCGACTTCGTCTGCGTGGGCAGCCAGTTTTATTTCTAAGATACATTTTTTTCAATAACGCTTGTACATATGTCTATTTATTATTTAACCTAAATACAAAGGACAATGGTTTTATCTTCAATAATGACGGTCTCCTATACAAACTTTATCCCCTTGAAGCCCTTTTCTCGCGACAAAAATAGATGATTTCTGGGATAAAAACTATCATATGTCGTTCTCTCTCAACATTTTAATCTATATACATATAATAAAAATGGAACGGATCGCTGTCTGTACATGGAAGATATATGAGAAAAAATATTATTGGGATCTTTATCAACGCAAACTACAAAGTATAAAATAACTTTAATTTTGGAAGTCGGTGGTTTTGGTTGTTTCTTCGTTTTTTTACGACTGTACAAATCAAAATGTAAAGATACTTTTTCAACGATTCGACGAGGCGAGAATAAAAGCGAGATTTTCGAAGTAGACCTGACGGCGACTCGACGCGGCGGGACTCGTTCATCATCTGCCTAGGCTTTTCCCAACTATATTGGGGTCGGCTTACAGTCAAACCGTATTCAGCTGAATACCAGTATTTTACGTGGAGCGGCTGCCTACCAGACCTCCACAACCCATTAACTGGGTAACACGGTCCTCATTGGTGACTGGTGACAGATTTTCTGGCTTCTGTCATCTGTAAAGACTGCCAAAGATCTACAAATGACAGCCGGGACCAACGGCTTAACGTGCTTTCCGAAGCACGGAGGAGTCTCGGTATGTTAAGATGGTCACCCATCGACTGACCAACCTCGGCATTGCTTAACCTTGAAGATCGACCCGAGTGGCTGTTATTATTTAGCCACGAGCTCCTTCACCGTCGGGACCGCGACCCCGTGGCGGGACTCGACGTTAAGGGTATAAATCCTACTAACGTGCTAATCCCATCTTGATTCTGCTGTGAAAACGGGACAGTGCTATCCGAGCTGTAGGTACAAATGTCTCTCTTACTTCGTAGAGGGCCAGTTCAGTATTTTTATAATATTAATAAATATTACAAATGGCCGGTATTTTTAAACCTTTTAAACCATGCATACCTAACATCTTCACACTTAATTACAATGAACTCAATATTTTTCCTTCAAAACCCATTATACTGTCTGGGCTTAGCAGAGACCTATAATCATTACTGTTACACTTTCAAGTTTAATTGTAGGCATCGCTTTAACCTGCAATTAGTTTTAATAACTTAGAATCTATTGATCACCGCTCCAAGATATTTTATGATTCACTTGAATTACTCTGAATCCATTGAAACTCAGCCGAGGGGAATCAATTATTAAAACAATTTAGGAATGTTTTAGTGAAGAGAATTTAATATAGAGGATTTTTATTAAAGTTTATTATGTAATATGATGATGCTCTGTAATTCTAGGTAAATTTCAATAATGCCAGATGTTCGTGGGAATCATTATCATACTGGCAGGTAATTTCTACTATTGCAGGAAATATTAAATTTCTTCTTTCACAGCTATCAAAGAACTCAAAGCCTCAAAGGCTACTGGGAAATTCATAAGAATATTGTTTGTGTCGGGAATTAAATACGCTTTTTTAAATTAAATATTCTTAGAAAAAGTGATTGGTGGTGGTGTACTGGTGCTGTACTGTGTATCACTTTATATTTAACCGACTTCAAAAAAAGGAGGATGTTCTCAATTTGGTTGAATTTTTTTTATGTTTGTTACCTCATAACTTTGTCATTTATAAACCGATTACAATTTTTTTTTTCATTTGAAAGGATTTGATCGTTCTGAGGATCGTTCTGATTTGTCCCATAGAAATTTTATCAGAATCGGTTCAGTAGTTTGGTTATTAAATTAAAATAGCTCGGGAAAATAGAAAATATATCATCCAAGTAAACGAAATTGCGTGTTTTGCTTTCCTGTGACTTTCCAGTGGTGTAAAATAAAAAACTCTTTTACAAAAAAATACAACCGACTTCCAAAAAAAAACACTAGGTACAAAGTATAAAATAACTTTAATTTCGGAAGCCCGTCTTAAAATACGAAGAAACAACCAAAGACACCGACTAGAGAGGCCCTAGCTAGAGAGGAACCTCCTAAAAATACGAGCCGTGTCCAGAATGATCTCTTTTACGATAAATAATTGTAATGTCTGACCATATCATGAAATTGCCGTGTGTTTGGTTGTTTGTATCGACAAACTGTCTCTTTGGTTTGGTCAGACCATTTCATGGTAAATGGCCAGTAAGAATGCACCTAATATTTCATGAAATAACCGGCCCTTTCATGAAGGGGCTAATTCTAAGAAATAGTTATGACATTTACATTTCGTCTATATACTTAATATATTTATAAAAACACAACACTTGCTCGTTTTACTTTTTCTAAGTTTTGTTGTAGGCTTATGGGCCGAGTAAATTCCTCGAAATTCTGAGAAAATATTAATATTATATAGAACGAACAATTTATTACTAATACGCAAACCGTTTGCGTAAATATTGAATTTATTATCCCGTAGGATCGTCTGGGTTATAAACTTAAACATAAAGTAAAGCCAGAATAAATTAAAACCAGTATCATATTAAAATATGACGTGCATATTTCTAACTTAAAAGTTCAAATTTATAAACCCACTGACAACTTAGTAACATAAAGCCGACCAATCCGGACCACTTTTAAATAGGCAGGTAGATTCGTCCTCCCGACTTAACCCCCCACTGTCCCTGAAAGGTATTTCAGATCACGAGCTGAATTATTGATGCACAGTAAAGCAGTATTGGTGTCGCCGTTTCAGACGCCTGTCAGAATTAGACGCGCCGAATTGATTCTAATGGTAAAAGGATTAATTGCCATCTATTATTCAAACTCAGGTGGGCTTAATACATAAATAAAATGAGTTAATAGATGTGGCTAAATCCTTTGCTTGAGTCATAATTGGATTTTTATATTCTGAAGTAATATGACGATTTTATAAGTAGGAGAATAATACGCAGCTTTGAAGGGTTTAGTTATTTTGTTTTAATTTATTGCATAGTCAGCTGCAGTGAAACTCAGGTTTTAGTTTATAACATAATTGAATTATTAAATTCTCGGAAGATAATAATATAAATTAATAGCGAGTAGCATGTCAGTCATAAACCTAGTTCCAAATTCATTATTTTATTATTATTATCGTTCACAAAGAATTTGGCACGAAACGCAATACTTTATAGCGCATAATTTTATGTGCATAAAATAAAACATTACGGCGCGCAAAACTTAAAAACACAATAGGTAGTAAGTTTTCGCGACATTTTCTAAGTTATGATTGTTATGAAGCAACTTTTCGTGTAACTTTTCGCTTACGGAATAAAAATAAAAGCAGAAATTCTCAAATTTTCCTTTAGCTGCGTAAAATACGAAGTCGTTTTGATAAGTCTTCCAATATTGTATTACATTACAAATGTCTGTACTTTTGAAGCAAGGGGAAGTCGAATTAAAAAGTAAAGCGTCCGCCATTTTGGCCGAATATTAGTTTTTACGAGGACCTCAAATCTTTTGGCATGGAATCGTAGCAGCATATCGCCCGGGGCGGTCGCCCACAATCCTACAAAGGCCGATATTAGGCAACATTGTCATATTTTGACAAAGGCGTCATGTTTTGACGATGTTCTTTTGTTTAGATATTCAATTGTTTATTTGAGTGAAATATTATAGCATTTTTGCTGTCATACTTTTAGAAGTGCTATAAATACAAAATAATTATATTTAGGTGAACTTTCTTTAGTATTAGGTCGAGACATACGAGTATAACATGTGGCTTTCAGAAGCCAAATGATAGTTAAAATATGGCCCATACAAAGTTCCTAGTTCCGGTGTGAGGTTCCATATTTCCAAGAATTTACACGATGCGTGGGCTTCCCAATTAATTAGTTTCATGTAGTTAGTCCCAGAATTAGATACCCTATAACTATCGTGACCTCACTATGACTATAATTAACATTACATGGCTTATGGTTGCCTACACTCATTTTCACCAGAAATTCTTATTAAAATAAAGGCATTTTTTCATTCGAAAACTATTAGGAACCAACCAGGTTCTTAATCAATCTAAACTTACACATATTCCTCACAAAATAAACAAAACAGCCACAATTTTTTTCCTCGTAAACTACCGTAAATAAAACCTGTAGGCCATAGTTTACCGCATGTGGGAATTAATCGCTACGTGCACTAAATAAGAGTGGTCGGTCTTAGCCGATAATCCGGGGTGGTTTCATTAGCTAAGTACGGAGGGTGTACTATACCCTACAGGTGGGTATGCCGTACCCTGTGGGTAGGTGAGACCGCTAGCCGCAGTTAGAGGGTTGTTTTTTTTTACGGAGGAAAATGATAAATGGTTCGGCAGGCTGTTGATGTGATGTATGTATGTAAATAATGAAGGTCTAAACAATGTTGTGTTACTTTTACGATCAGTGTTTTTTTTCTTTGGTTAGATTTAATTAAGTCAGAATCCAAGGATTGATGTAGGTATTTTACCATATCACTCTAATATTATAAAGGCGGAAGTTTGTGAGTGTGTGTATGTTTGTTACTTCTTCACGCGCAAAAGCCTGGACCGATTTAGATGAAATTTGGTATAGAGATTGTTTGAGTCCCGGGAAAGGATATAGGATAAATATATAGATTTTTATCCCGGGAATATGTTCCCTTGGGATAATTTTCGACAATCACGCGGGCGGAAACTAAGTTAATTAATATTCTTGAAAATACAGTTCTGCATTGAATGATAGATAATCATCATTCTTTCTTTATTGATGACAAAGGTCCAAGCCAAATAAGACGCACACCCTTATATCTTGGCCTGATACCACGTTGTGCAATTTCTCATGGGCTGTCGCAGTGGTAGTGCACTGTTTTTATTGTGTGTTTTTTTTTTGTTTAATTTTGCATGTAGTCAGTGCTTGCATGTTTGAGTCTTGAATACTCGAATAAAGATACATTTTTCTTCCTATAACTAATGTACCACCTAAGACAGCTCGTTAATGCTGCGCTTATTGGCTGTGACCGCAAGTAGTGGCCAGCTCAACCACAGAGGCTTGCGAGTCGCGCCAATCAGGATCGAGTTAGCGCCGACCACATTGTCTAATAGAATTAATGCGGTTGTGGAGCTATCGTCTGTAGCAAGACAGGCAGTTTTATAGGAAGACTAACTTCTGCACATGACTTCGGCCACGTGTTCCTATTGCACTCGGTAATAGTGTAGCTTTGTATCCAGTAATTGATTAATCTTTGGGCAGATTCTCGTACGTTCGCATTTGGAGTCTGTCAATTCTGGTCCTGATTGCGACTGAGATACGAACGTTGCATTTCTAAGTACGGGAATTGGGGGCAATTCCCAAACATTTTTTGCATTTGCCTCCTTATAATATGAGTATGAATAAGACGCGTTTATTGTGATTAACCAAAGTAATGTTGGGGAACTAGCACTTGGCGAAATGAAGATGTACCTGTATTAGTTAATTTCGTTTGAAACCCAGATGACTAAATATTGAATTGTTTGTTTTTCTTATTATGCTTCCTTGTTTGCAGCACGCAAAAACATTTTCATTCGATTATTTATGTAGCTTGGTCAAAACTTTTCTGAAAGAAAAAGGAGCTCAGATCAGAGAACAATTTTTTTTTAATAAATTAAATTAGGATTGTAAAATATAGATACAGGCTTGATAATTTAACAAAATTAATATTCTTAAAACTGAAACCGGTTCCAATAACCGAGTAATTAATAATCATGGTGGTTTCAAAAACAACTTTATCTCAAGTGTAAACAAAAAATACCTTCTCAAAAGTTTAGTAGAACATTTGAATTCGTTACTAAATTATTTTCTTTTTCTATTTCAGGTAAACATTTCCCAATCAACAACGTATCTACACTTCAACTCGAGATAAAAGTAAGCTACATTTGTACATTTGTACATTGGTACATTTGAAAACAATATGCCCCGATGGTCTTGCGGTCGTTACCGCTTCTGCCGAACATGGGCTCCAGCGTTCGAGTCTCGGGTCGGGGTGTTTCTGGAATTTGTCAGTAGAAGCTCGGAGCTCCAAGATTTGAGCTCCATTGATGGCATTAGGCTCGCCTCCTGTTACATGGGCCTTACAGAACCTAACCACCGGATTGTGAGGTAATACAGACATGTAGCGGCATCGATACGCCCCAAATATGTTCAATTACCATAATGGGTAGGTGTATTCCAATTAAAAGAAACATTGTTGTAGGTAATCGTTTTAAATTGCTGTATTTCAATAACCGTAATCTATTCCCTGTAAAAAAATTCAATTATCATAACTTTTTACTTGCTAGAAGGTGGACATTGAAAGACGTGAAGTAGAACATAGAAATATATATATATATATATTATCTCTGTGGGTAGCAATCAGGTAGTAATTAGGTACTCGAGTAGAAATAATAACACAAATTTGAATTGTTTACACAAACGGAGAATTGACCAGCTATCCTGATATCTGAATGGGGCTGGTCATTTTGAAGTTCCTGTTTGTTTCAAAGTTAGGTAGCAATTAATTGACTTCCTACCTATAGTTTACTACCTATAGTAATTTAATTGCTACCTAAAATTGACAGCAGCAAATAGGTAGCAATTTTTTGGTCACCAGCCTGACGCGTACCGATATAGACAACCAGCCATTTAGACGCACACGAAAGTACCACCTGATGGGTAATACCGCCCATTTCTGAATTAAGTATTTGAATTTGACTGTTGTCGAACTCTACGTAAGCGTAAAACTTGACATTAAAGTAAAATAAAATACAATCAAATACCTTATTCAGAAACCGGCTATCAGCTCTTATACTTATCCAGCTGAAATACTGCAGCACTGCAAATATAGGGCTAAGAAACACAATATAGGCCCTTCCAAAATGAGTAGATATACAATTAAAAACTTGAATCAGCTTCTCCGCGAGTTATGCAAGTGGGCTTTTTAATTATAAAAAACAAAATTCTTGATCACAAATCCAACCCGATCCACGTAGGTGTATCATCATAAACCTACAGTAAAAGACCACGTTAACTCCCGTGAAAAAGGGGTGAAAACCCATCCCATTCCTAGTAAATAAGTAATACCACCGTGTTATCCACCAACACATAATTCCCAACTTTTCCGATCTCCCTTACATTATCAAGCCATCTCCCTTCCTGATCCCCAATACCAATATACCAATTTCCAATACATTGGTGCCATATACGCGTCATCCATTGCCGGGTCGCTTCGCCAATTCGCCGGAATGACCGAACTTACGGCGCCAGCGATACAAAAGTGACGCTATAATCCGCGACCCGGGCAATAAGGGCCGTGTCGGTGCAATGCCGATCGCAGTTTACTATAACAATGACGTCACTCGGCTATCGGGGGTGAAACTGTCGCCTTTCTTTTGTCACAAGTTTGTGTTTATAGGAACATTCTGTGATCCCGTTGGAATAAGTTTTTGGGTAAATTTTTGTGGCGTGTTTTTATGTTGTGGTGTTTTTTTGCAATATACTTATCGAAAAGTTTTGTTCAGCAACACTAGCCAATTTTTATTTGATGAAAATAGACGTTACTTTTTGAAAAAAAAAAACAAAGTGGTTCTGCGCAGTATACAGTCAAAAATATCCAAACACCCACAATTCTTGCCTAGTTAGGCATAAAAAGACGTATTATTTAATGAAAACATACGCCAAGTAATTAGCATAATGAGTTATTATAAAGTCCAGTCATGTTCATCTCATCAACTCTAATGGCCGCCCTCCTAATTTTACGACAGCACTCTTGCCATCTTGTTCACTAATACACCCGCCATTTTGTTGTGTTTGCGCCATATTTAAATCACCTGGCCATAATAGCCGAAAGGCCTTCACGTAATAGTAGCCATTTAATAAAGGCCCAAAAAGTTCATAAAATCAGTAAATTGTTCACGTTTTCAGTTTAGTAACGGAACCTTAAAATAATTATGTTCTTGGTATGTAAATTTACCTTAAGTTTTGGAGACAGTTTATAAGGACTGAAGTCGTTGTTAGTAAAATGGCATCACGTTTCTCGCAATTTTCATTAAGGTTGACATAATATGAAATAATAGGCGTGCGCCACGATGTGAGACCTAAAAGACTCAAAATGGCGTTTACCTAAGTCTCTGAACAGTAACTACTCTTATTAGTAATGCTTTCATTACACATCCCTCTATCCTATCTACGTCTATGTTATACGATCTCATTTCGCAAATTGGCTCAAAACATTATTCATTTATTCAACTGATGGATTTTCCTTGTTACATATTACGCATCCATTAAGTATCTGTAATAGAATTGCCGCCCTCTTTTTAAGACCTTTTCAATATTTTATTAGATAAATAATAGCGATTACAGTCGTACGATATACGATTGCAATAACCACCCCGTGTGGTATTGCGGCCGGCATTTTATCAGAGGAGCTCGTGTCTAAATGATAACAGCCGCACGGATCGATCTTCAAAGTTAAGCAACGCTTGCCAAAATCTGTGGCTGGGTGACCATCTTAACATACACTACTAACACATACTCCTCCGTGGGCTGCGGCGGTGGCTGGGCTGAGGAGGTGAAGTAGGCAGTCGCTCGACGTAAATACTAGTATTCAGCTGAATCCGGTTCGACTGGAAGCGAGCCCAATAGAGTTGGGAAAAGGCTGGGCAGATGATGAGGTTGCGCGGCCAGCGTTCGTGCAATATATGAACCAATGACGTTCGTGCGTGTGTGTGGATCGTACACTACACGTTTTCATTCAGTCGGTAATAATTTCGTTAGTTCGGATAGTGGTGTCGTCCGCAGCTCCGGATTTATGCGTTCATAGCTCTGTATTGCGTTTTAAAGTTTGAACTTGATTTGTGGATTCAATATGTACGGAGCAGTATCCGCTGACAAATATGCATTTGCAATATGCGTTTTTTAATTTGACCGATGTTAAATAAAAAGTGAGAAGTTGGAAATTTATGAAAACTGGATATTTCAATGGGATTATTGCTGGATGAGTTTTACACGATGATGACTCATATGAAACTCTGAAAAGTCAACCTTTAAGCTGGGTACTGACCGGTGTTACGGGCCGTAATGTAACATTCGAAGTGAGCATGTTATATTACGCCGTGTCTAAAATCGCGTAAAACAAAACACATACGCACATGTTCGTGCTCGTGTCCACGTACTTGACTGCACGAATGCTCGCTTTGTAACATGTTACATTACGCCAGTATACAAAAGATTATGTACTCTATAGAAACATCAAAAGTCCGCTCCGGGGCGCGGAGTGCAATGAAAATATCGCTCAACTCTCCAAGGCGAGCGATCGCTGATATTTGCACAGGTTCTCAAATAGATATCCTAGTGATACCAGGAACGAAAGATAGTCAATATTGAACATTTTATTGCACTGATTTTCTTTCACAAACATTTGAAAAGGAAAACGGAACGGATATCGTAAAACAAATGGATCTCGTGTTGTTTACAATAAAGAATACGAATCAACGATGTTTGATGTTTGGAATTTATAGATTGCAGCCTTCGTATAAGTAACAGCAATTGAATAACAAATTATATAATCTTACTCATATTCCCAACCTACGCACGTAGAAATAAAATTTGTTTAAAGATAATTAAAAAGTTAACTCTCAGGTAAAGTGAGCTGTCAATCCGAGCTTCAGGAAGAATGACAACCGGTCTATTTTATAAACATCACACCGCGGATACCTAGGTGAAGTGAGCTTAAAGTAAACTGACATTGCACCTTGATTGGATGTTTGGATGGGTTAGCAGCTCACTTCACCAAGCTATCTCGGTGAGATTTTAACAGAATATCACTACACGTTTATGTGTGATGTATGACTGTTTTATTGACCGTTTTTGCTCTGAGCAAATGCTCTAAACACATCATTGGGAATAATGAGTGTATTTGCTGATAGGAAAGTCAAGAGTGAACTGGCTGTTGCTAGGCGAGCGTGCTCCATCGTCGACCGCATTTTCGCTTTCCATCAGGTGAGATGGTGGTCAAACACAAGACTATCAATAATAAAAAAGTGATAAATTAAACTAATCTAAGTTAAACTATTTAATATGGGAAGCGTCTGACCGAAATACGACTAGCGCTGTGGGTTAGAGTGAGACAGGAAGAGCCTGCCTACCGCTGCCGTATGCGTGAGAGAAAGGGAAGCCAGACAGACTGGCGCCGTAACGCGTTACGTTACGAAGCGGTTTACCCTCCCATAAGAAGTTATCACTTCAGTAAAAACAAATTAAGCTAGACAGTGCAACTAACAAAACATTTTGTTATCCAGTAAGAAACAAACACTATATAAACCAAACATTTCGTTAGTTTTCTAACTCCAAAACGTTTCTAAATCGATTGGCGGCGTACTTTGTGAGTGTTTGCCCAAGACTCATCAAGGCGCCATTATATCTAAAGAGGGAGCTCTCGGAATATCGATTTAGTTTGTACTTTATTGTGTAGTCGTGTTCTCAGAGCTCAGACTTGTTTACAAAGTTTGTTTACAAAGCTTGTTTATTAACGATTTTTTTTTTTTTTATCAATTGTGTTATTGTAATTTATTTTATTTTGTAATGCATTGTTTAAATTGAATTACCTATTATTTTGTTTCAAATGAACTAATGAATCTTTGTTAATCATGTTAATCTTTCATAGAGAATGTTGTGCATACCTATAAGTGATGTATTTGCACAGAATTCAATACCTATAATTTCCTGTTTTTTTTTTTTTTAGTTGTAAATATGTCGTTGGTGTGCCTTACTTAATAAATAAAATAATAAATAAAGCTAGCCTTGATCATTTAAAAACCGGCCAAGTGCGAGTCGGACTCGCACACGAAGGTTTCCGTACCATTATCTATAAAAACGGCAAAAAAATCACGTTTGTTGTATGGGAGCCCCCTTAAATATTTATTTTATTCTGTTTTTTAGTATTTATTGTTGTTGTATTAGTTGTTATTGTTATAGCGGCAACAGAAATACATCATCAGTGAAAATTTCAACTGTGTAGCTATCAAGGTTCATGAGATACAGCCTAGTGACAGACGGACAGCGGAGTCTTAGTAAAAGGGTCCCGTTTTACCCTTTGGGTACGGAACCCTAAAAAATAGGACGTAAACAAGCAAATAATAAAATCAGCGAAAAGTCAATACACCAAAAAAACCTGATACCTTTTTACATTTTGATGAAAAAGTCTATTACCACACAATATCAGCTTAACGAATGAAATATACCATAAAAAATCGTGACAAAGCGAAAAAACAGAATAATTGGAACACAAAAAGCACTGCTCATCATTCACGCTGAATATTTCATTGTATTCACGATTCGCACGTTTATGCCCTTATTGCCCACTGCCCGACTTTGCCCGGGTAATGGGCATTGGCTCGGGATATTATGGGCAACGTCGGGGCATATTAGTTACCTGTGCTCTGTTAATTTCATTAGTTGCCAATGCTTCAATAATTAATGATAGAATAACAAATGAGTGCGAGAGCGAATTAGGTGCCGCATGCCGGTTGTTATTTCAATAAATGAGGGTTAGTATCGAATTGTTTGTTGATATTATTATCACTTCGTGCGAATCATTTAGCGTGAAGCGATGTAATGTTACGGGATAATTGTGGTTCTATTTCTATGTACCTACGTATGTTAAAAACATGGTGTGTGTGAAAAGACATGGTCTCGAGTCTCGACAAAATATCGAAATCTATTTGGTAGTTGACTAGTCCAGTCTAACTAAACAAATAAACATATTGTCTTTCTCCATACCTCTGATTTCCCATACAAAAAAAAAGTAATAGTAGGTACTATTACTTTTTTTTTGTATGGGAAATCATCATCAATGTTTCATCGCTTATCGCCGGCAGTCGCCCTCCAACTCCCGACGACCGGGGCATCTTCTCCTGTTGCGGCGGCTTGGGCGTGAGGATTGCCCCTCCCTCACGCGGCCCACCTGATCCTTCGCTAGCATTAATGCTTCGCAGAAAGAGGTGACTGCTTCCCATGTCCTTTCGCTCCGGATCATCGCGGCGACCTAGCTCTAGTCTCTAATAATACACGGCGGTACTTCGCCCAAGCAGGGCAGATCTCCACCGTACCCTCCAGGCGATCCACACAGTGGTGCCACCCGGCCGTGTCCTCCCGCCGAATCAGAAACAGGTACTTACCTCCCGAAACACCTGTGTCCGGTGAGGTATTACTTACTAAAGGTTTTATAAAAATAAAGCTCAACTCGGCTTAAGATAAGCAGGGGTACATCAAACGCAAGTGCATAACACTATTATCCTTTCTCCGCGAGTGTTAGATGACCGCAATCTGTTTGATATTCAGCGCGCAGCCTCCTAAGATATGGTCCTGCGCAATAAGTGGCCGGCGAAGTGGACCCTGCCTTTATGTTGCGACTACAATGAGCTGAAGTGGCGTGGAATGGGAACTGAATGTAGCTTTAAAGGTACTCGTAGATAATCATTTGAGGTTTTAATGTAGATAATAATAAAAACTTTATCAAATGTATTGCCTTCTCCGGCCATCTGTTACAAAAGAGTCTATATCGTCACGCAAGCTTTTTTAAAAATGACTCCGATGCAAGAGAGCTAGAAACGGCAGGGGCACAACTCCCAACACGGCGGTGTTGGGAGTTGTGGGTCAACATTGGCTAAGAAAAAAGTATCTTTTTAGAAAGCTCATGATGACGAAAAGTGTATTGTTTGAGTAGTATTTCCATACTAATATTATTAATTCGCAAGTAATTCTGTCTGTCTGCTTGTTAACTGCTGAACGGATTCATATAAATGTCACCGGAAAATAGCAAACTCCGTAAGATTATAAAATAACTTGAGAGAACTCTCGATAAAATGTCTATCAAATTTTAATGCGTAAAAATGTATTCCAAATGTTCAGTTGACAATTTATCGAGTTTACAATCTCTCAAGTTATTTTATAATCTTATGGAGTTTGCTATTTTCCGGTGACATATATACATAACACATGGGTTGACCAAAACTTGGATTATTACAAAACATACAATACTTTTATCTAAGTACATAGTACGTTCCCTTGTAAAAATAAAACGCTGCACGCCTTCAAAGCAGCAGGCTGAAGGTAGGATCTGCATACTTTAGTAGCCTGCGAGCGAACCGTGGCATAGCTTGCCCTGTGCCACGACCCTACGAAACCACGCCAGTGCTACGATTTCGGAAACAATCTCCACAATTTTAAACCATTAAGCATTGTAAGTCGCTATACCAATTTTCATTTACAAAATACCATTTATCGAAAACTTCATTTATACCGTCCTCGGGTCCAATCAAATATCCCGTCGTATGGGCAGACAAAGCCATCCTTTTCATGTGCCCACCATTGTCGGGGCTGGAGACAAAGCCATCGCTTGGCGATATAAGACCGGCGCACAATGTGGGGGGGGGTCTGATCGTCATTTGTTGGAACCTTATGGACGGTATTTATTTTTCGAAGCAATTTTTCTGTATTTTGTTTGTTGTGTATTATTTTGTTTTAAAGGAAAATATTTGTAGGTTTAAGCCTTTTTGGTAGTCAATTGGAACTTCTGATTATGATTTTTTTTTTATGAATTGCTGAACGGAATGTTTCCAGGGCTGCCTAATCTTTTCCCAACTAAGCGGGGGTCGGCTTTCGAATAATAAATACCAGTATTGCACGACGACCCAGTTACTGATTTGACGAATAAACACTTTAAAACAGATTGATTTAAAAGCAGTCACATTGAGTGTCTATTAGGTATCGACGGAACTATTCAAAATGAATTTGGATTTTCATGTCGTCGAAAAATTGACTGTTCAATAATTGACTACAACTTTATTGACAACATGATATTATCTCTTATTTGTCTATCACCTTTGCGATATAACGGGCCAGTCCTTTAATAAATGGACAGTTGTCGCTTTCACCCCGATAGGTTTAGAGTATTCTAGTCGTATTTTGTCAACGAAATCAATATCAGTGGTGGATATCAGTCGTTATTCCGCTCCATCGAGCGACAGTAATATACTGTTGACACTGGCCTGCTAGTCTGCGCCACATTATACATAGGGACAGAAGGTCGGCTTCATACAACGAGCAATAACGGGCGTACCTACATACGGCGATCTCAAACAAAAGGGTAGATTGTTTAAACAATTTTTTGAGGTTTTCGGTTCCATAACCCAACAAAATATAGGACACAAATTTTACCTTTTGTCACGTAAGAATTGAGGGACAGTGCGTTGAAATTCGTCTCGAGTCTTCGTAAAAGATGCATCACTTTTTACCTAGAAGTGACGTAACAAACTCCTTTAATGCGTTTTATCTTTGTATTTTTTTATGGATTTTATAAAGCTAAAAATATCAAACTAAATCAGGAATCATTCCTATGCACTCGCTGTACATGAATTGTGTCTCTGTGTGCGTCCTCCCTCGTTCGTTGTACACTACAGTACGGAGCCAACCTTCTGTACCTACCTGTTCTATGTTCTGACTCAAATGAATGGTATGATTCCAAACACTTTTGAGTGGAATATGAATAGGTAATGCTCTTGAATTTATGTCGACGACGGAAAGGAATTTCATTTTTAAAAGCTTGTAAGTGGTACCAGGAAGAAGGTGCCTAGGTAGACTCCTGGAAAGTGTCGCAGTTTCTTTTACAAACATAAAGCAGTACTTTCTTAAAATGAAAATGTAGAATAACGTTACGGTAATTCTGAGCAGCCGCATGGGTTGCTTTACAAGGTTCGTTGAGGTCAGCCCGTGGATGGGTGATCCTCTTAACACACCGAGATTCTTCCGTGCACGTTACGCTGATTATCCCGGCTATCATTTGTAGATCTTTGACTGTTGTTACGGGTAGTCAGGTACCAAGGAATCTGGCAGTAGTATTATAATTATCATTTATTAAGCACTGGCAACTATTCGCCTACAAAATTTACCAACATTACTCTCTATTTTAAAACAAACTCATCTCAGGCCGACACATCGCTCCAGAACATCCCTTTGAACAAATTATAATTACATTTTTAATGTGCCGTGAGCTTGACACGTGTTCCATTATTTCCTCCGATATCAGCCGCCATATTGCGGCGAATCCGTTGTCAGTAAACACGTTTAGACTAATTAGTTGATTACGGTAATTACCCTGTGTTTTACACTGCGGTGGACAGGTTCTGTCTAATAATACGCAGAGGAATTTATCGAGTTTGATGATGGGTGAATTACTTTGGAATAATAATTTATAAAAAAAATTAAATAAATTAAAATAATAATAAAGAGTTTATTTTGGATATTCATTTGGAAAATAAGGGTGTTTATGCATGGGTGGTGGTTACAGGAGGATAATGTAACACACTCAAGTTTTGCTGTAATTTTTATGTGCACAAACAAAGAGTAGGTACCTATTCTATCTTTCTTGTTTGATGGATTTAATTATTTTTTTAATTGTTAAAGATCTTGTTGCTAAATAATAACAGCCGCATGGGTCGATCTTCAAGGTTAAGCAACGCTTGCCAAGGTTGGTCTGTGGATGGGTGACCATCTTAACATACCGAGTTTCTTCGGTGCCTCGGGAAGCATGTTAAACTGTTGGTCCCGGCTGTCATTTGTAGATCTTTGGCAGTCGTTACGGATAGTCAGAAAAGAAAATCTGACTCCAGTCTTGCCAAGGAGGTGGTATTCAGCTGAATCCGGTTTAGCTGGAAGTCGACCCCAATATAGTTGGGAAAAGATGAATTTTTGATGAATATGTAGGTGCAATTAGGACTCGCATGCACTGATGAAAGCGCGATATAACCTGAACGTGACGATGATAATTTTCGTGTATGAGTGGGGCAATATTCTTACATAAAAAGACATCTTATCAGACACAAAATGCAGATACTTGCAAACTCAGTTAGTAAAAACTAAAACAAAAAAACCATTAGAGCGAGAAAATAATGGTCACATTAAACACGGGAAACCACCAACATCAAATAATTAACATGAGAACACACAGCTATTACGCAAACATATTTTAATATCAAGCACTAATTATCCCATGAGTTTTACCAGGTAACATAATAACGCGAATATATACAAGTTTCAAACCAATTACCTATCTATAAGACAAGACGAAGCATGTTATTCAATAACGTATTCTCGCTGAACGCTAATTGGCGCGCGTTTGAGACATTTAGACGCGGCTGCGTTCTCTCGCGTCGTGTCTCGCGTTTTGGTGCAGTTCTTGCGCGATGCGCTGTGTGGCGTACGCCTAATAGGGAAAATGCATGAAAAAAATATTTAGTATCTATAGTTTATCTAAAAATATACAAAAATATAATACTAACAGTGAAAATATAATCAAAATTGATCGAAAAACAAACGAGATATAACTGTTTTAAACAAATATATCTGTCCCTCTCGCGAAGACGCTGTTTTCTATGGCAGCGGTATAGGCGACATGTTATTTGACGTCAGAGTTCGTATCGGACTTCTCTTTCTAATTGGCATCTTTGAAGCTATATAACTTTCTCGCTGTTGAAGGTATTTTAAAAAATATATCATAATTGTTTATTAGAGCCAATAAGTATTTTATTTTGCAAATTAAAAAATTGCATGCATTTTCCCAATTGCACAGAGAAATTATACCGTGAATTGATGTAATTTGTAACAAACAATCTCATCGTAAATTGTCGCGTGGGTGTCTATAGATAGACATATTAATGTAGTCAAACCCTCAACACTATTTAGTTGGGCCAAACCATTCTTTTAATTGAAGCAACGTTTAGAATTTAATAGTTCTTCATTAAAGTGGTTTGTGGTAAGTTTATTTAAATTGTGTTGCTTGGAAATCGTCGGTTCAATTTAGTTTTTGACAGCAATGAAACGAAAAATATAAATAGGTAGGTGCTTAATTTGAAATCTGAATTTCCAATAACCTAAACGATATTATCCTGTTTTGTAAGTTATTATCCTTATTAATTGTCAATAACTTGACAAAACAAGGCCACAGACTAGAAGCGGCACGAGGCAAAAAGTTTTCCGTTTAAATCCTACTTATGAAAAAGACCTTTGAAACGCCCACGTTTTGTTTTATTTATTTGAAAAAAATCAAATAAAGTGAAAAAAATATCGCGAATGAACATCTAAAACTAGGATTGAGCTATTCATAAATAATGTGGCGGCGGATACCCGGTCTAATTGCAGCGGATCCATATCCGCAACGTTATCCGCGATTGATTTGTTGTCCAACCCTGTCTGCCCGCATGCCGCATCCGGCATCGTTCGGGATTTCATATCAAATGTCCGATGCTATAAATAATTTCGCCGCGACCCTGTCCACATACTCGTATTGTCGTTTTTGCGGATAAAAGTATTCGGTGAATGACCTAGTGATATTTTAATAAAAGGATGTCGGTGATAGCGTAATGACCATAGATCACACACAACATTTATTTGCAAAAAGTTGGGAAGCTGAAGTTGTCCGCACTTAGGGCCAGAGGCTAGAGCCAATGTTTGACGACCAAATGTTTGGCTGGGTCATTAGCCAGTGCTTAGTATTTTTTGGCATAGTACAAGATAGTAAAACAAACTACTGATACCTTATATCGTCTTATCATACTCATACTTTTAAACAAATTAGTATTAGGTAGTCTAATAAATTATAAATGGTCATGACAAAGAATGCTCACAATTTCAAGCTGTTTTTCGCTTGTCGCCTTTTCCGCGCGCCTTTATGTCACGAAAATAAGTGCTTTAATTTATTTAAAAGCAAGAATGAAATACGGTACACCCTAAAATATGCAAAGGAATGAAAACCGATCGTCCTGCGACCTCGCACCGTGTCTCTAATGTATTCGACCGCATTCTGCACGGCAACCGGTTCAGGGACGGTCGCCCGGTCCGGCGCCGAATATCCGAGGCTTTTAAATTATGACGCAAGCCGAAGGCCGAATATTACTGCCTGAAGTTTTGCATAAGTATTCCTGCCGCATTGTTGATTGTGCGGCGTTGTTAACGACGAGGTAAATGCCATATCTTGCTTGTCATTAAAGAGTCATTTGTGATCCGAAACTTGCAGAAGTGACAGCTATCTCCTTCTATATCAACCATTTTTACTTAGAACTATTCTCTTGCAAGACTTTCTTGTTTAGGTATTTTTGTAATAGACTGGTATTTTTGGCTACACATTTATCTTATGATTCTCCTTCTCTAAGGACTGGTCCAAAATTGCAGTTGCAGCAAAATTGCACGGAGGAAAAAGAAGGGAGGGAAGGGAGCTTTACCCTGCAATGGTATAGTACATCATCTGCCTAGCCTTTTCCCAACTATATAGGGGTCGGCTTCAAACCGGATTCAGCTGAATACCAGTATTTTATGTGAAACCGCTGCCTACCAGATGTCCACAACCCATTAACTGGGTAACACGGTAATTCTTAGCAAGACCGGTGATCAGGCTTAAACACCATCGAATAACAAATGTTCCCTAGCAAATAGTAAGGTAGGTAACCATTAGATAAATGGGGCCTGTTTGATTTATGACCGCTGCCGTCTGCCCAGCCCGATCGCGACTAACCTTGAAGGTACGGCGATTGTATCGAGCGACTTCTAATGTACGACTTATTGAATGTATATGCGTTGATAAATAAAGATAAATTATACTAGAAATAGTGATGTGGTTAAAAGTTACGACTTAATATCCGAAAGCCAAATTTTCAGCTTGTTATAATCCTGTACCACCATTGCACGTGTGTGGCTAAATAATAACAGCCGCACGGGTCTATTTTCAAGGTAAAGCAACGCTTGCCGAGGTGTCTGTGGACGGGTGATCATCTTTACGTACCGAGACTCCTCCGTGCCTCGGAAAGCATGTTAAGCCGTTGGTCCTGCATTAGATCTCTCTTCGGTCGTGTCGGGTTGCCGCCCCATCGGAATATGAGATTGATGGAAGAGACAGTGCCTGTGTTTGCGCACACACTTGTATACTGTAATAATATGTCCTGCGCCGATGGCTAGTATCCGTTGAGAGTGGCCGCCATGGCCGAAATCGGTCAGGAGGACTATAACTGCTGCCTGCTTTGAATCCTTCTGGACATACATAGGCCTCCCCAAGAGTCACCTCATCGACCGGTCCTGTACGTCTCGCATCCATCAGATTCCCGCGACTTTTACCAAATCATCGTTCGGAAAAAACTGTATTGATTCAAAATAGTACATGATTTTGGACAGTGGGTGTTTTGGGCAAGTTACTGGGAGGAATATTTTTCATGTTTTTTTTTGTCGAAAACCCTTATTAAGTTATGGAAATTCTTTGTTATCCCCACGCTTATTCTTTTCTCTTCATTTATCAGTTGTAATTGGTATATAGATTAATATAAGTATATTCTGACGGATATAAATATCTTCTCTTTATTTAAATAAGTACCTACTCTTTTGAAAGAGAAAAGCCTTCAATACACGTGTCATTTTAATCAAAAGCTTGGGAACAAAACGTGGAAATAAGAAATGGTTTAAAATAGCCTAATAAGGCTCCCCACACAAGCGTGATTCGACAATGTGACAACTGAGCGCATGAAGGGTTCCGTCCGTACCATCGCCATTAATATACCGTTCCCACAGTAATCCACTATTATACCGTTAAAGTCGAGCAAAAGACTCCTTATAAAACACGTCCCTTGTATGGGCCTTTAATTTTATTTTTATTACCACAACAGAAAAACACTGAAAATTTCACCTATCTAAATGGGTCACGAGATCCATCCCGTTGACAGACAGACGGACGTACAGTGGAGGCTTAGTTATAGGGTCCCGATTGTCTTTAGGTACGGGACCCTAACAAGCTTCGCACGCGTTATAACCGTCGCCTATAACCGTCTCCAAGGTCCCTTCTATCTCTATACCGGGAAAGCGTAACAAACAAACAAATTCACTTTCGCATTTACAATATTAGTAAGGATAGCTGTTGTTAGTTAACGGCCGGTCTCAAAACGTATCTACCTTTGACTGTCAATTTAGCTACCAACAGTGGCTGAAACGTCATGTTTCCCTTCCCTTTCAAGCATGACGTTTCAGCTACTGTTAGTAGCTAATTTGATAGTTGGTTGAAGGTAGATACCTTATTGAAACCGGCCGTAAGTAAATATAAGCAATCGTTTAATAATCCTAACTTTCTTTCGTGTCTGACATTTGTAGTTGCCCTTGTTTGTTCTCCTTGCTTAATTATGTCTACTAGTTTTCGAATGCTCCCATCTTCGTCAGGCTGTGAAAGCGGCCATAAGATGGTTGTCGCACTGTATGCGGGAGCCCTTAGCCATTATTAGTCTCTCAAGTAAATGTGATCGGTAGAACTAGACACGTGTACACTTGGGTTAAGCCTTTCCTCTCTTTATTTCTTTTGTATGTACTATATATAGAGCGTGAAAAGCTGGTTTTGTGTTTGTAAGGGTTTTTGAAGGATTTTAGCACAATCGTTCGATTTCATTGTGTGGTAGGCTTTCATAACCAAGCGGATTTGATGTAATGTGGCAGTTGTAGGTATTATGAGGTTGCCAGGGTTGCGAAATTTGTTCGAAAGAGTCACCGCGGCCCTGGGGGGCTACTCTCTAAAGCCCTTTGCGTTCCAGGGGGCCTACTCTCTAAGCCCGAAGTCCATAGTTTCGGGCTTAGTTGCGGGCGTATTCTACTCCGTATCACCTAACCACTCAGAATGAATGACAACACGATTTGACAGTTACTGTCAAATCGTGTTGTCGTTCATTTTTAGTTCGGGTTCGGAACTAATCGTAAGTCCGTAGGTGATACGGAGTAGAATACGCCCGCAACTAAGCCCGAAACTACGGACTTCGGGCTTAGAAAGTAGGCCCCCTGGAACGCAAAGGGCTTTAGGAGAAAAACGGATGGGTTTTAGTCAGTAAGAGTCTGATAGGCCTTTCCGCTCCACCCAGCGCAGAAGTCATTTGATGATTAACAATCCTTAAAAAAAAGGTGTAGGGTAGGTACCTCATAGGTACACAGGAGAGATATAAGGTGCTTACTTTTTTTTAGAAATCTGATTTTTTTTTGCGTTAGACCATTATCTCACCTGATGGTAAGCAATGATGTTGTCGACGATGGAGCACGCTGGCCTGGAAGTATAACCTACTCATTCTTACCCAAGTTGTAGTTATCAGAAAGCACAGACTCCGGCAATGAATTTGACTATTTAGCTAACTCTTATATTAAAAACGTATCTCTTTGGTTTGTAAACGTTAATCTCTGCGAACATAACTGGTCAAAATGGTAATCTTTGCTAAAAAGCTACTTACCTCTAGTAAATGCTTGAAAATAAGAAATGGCACCATCGCTTCTTCGGGAAAAAATGCAATGGATTCGGTTGGCACGGTAGCGAAGTGACATCACAGGATAAAGCTAGTATAATTTGAACAGAGGGGCTTTGTTTATTTTAAGGCTACAAGTACCACCGTGCCTTGTAAATAGCTTGCTACCCATTTTCGCCAAGCTCTTACTTACAACAAGCCAAACACAATAACCCGAAGAAACGACGAAAGTCCGTGTAAACAACATAAATCATTAGACGAAACTAACTTAACCCTAAAATGTTCAGTTTCAATTACTAAGCGTTACGCGTGTAAAGTTTGTAGGAGTTGCACGCCGCGAACCAATTAGAGAGAAGGAAATTAATTCGCTGACGAGACGTGTCGACGCGTCTTGTTGTCGCAGGAGACGACGCCGAATGAACGAGTGAACGCGCCCGAGGGTTAGCGAAATGAAGGACTTTTTGAATTTGGAAACTTTGTGTGCGCAACACGTTGGTATATTTTTTTTTTAGTGGCGTGTAAGTTCGCTGTCAGTCAGCCATTTTGTTTTTAAGTGATTTAAGTTCTCTGTCAGTTGTCCATTTTGTCTTTTGTGTAACGTATGTCGTTTGCGAAAGAGGTAAGGTAATTAAACAAAGGAGTAATGATGATGAATATAATGAATATTCCTACAGTAAAATGACGAAGTTGAAAACAGTTTAAAGCACCAGCTACTTATCACGTTACGAGGAAGTCTTACCTGTCCATTGTAATCTTTAACGGCACCCCTGGGATGTGCTAATGAGCCCTCACTACCATTTACCCATCGTCAGCGTCTTTCTCTACCAAATCCCCAGAGATCTATATCCGTACTTGCAGACTTCCTCACTTCTATTGTATTACTGTAATTTTCTGTTAAAATGTAACTAAGACATTTAAATCTTACTCATCGATCGTGCCAACCTTAACTTGAGCCATTTTGGATCGTTTTGTCATCACAAGTTCGGGCGCAAAGTAATTTGCATGTACGAGGCACACTCCCTAACGAATTTGTATGACACGCCGAATTTGGCACTTTCCAGTGACAAGTAACACTGTAATGAAGCTTCCAGAAGGTCTGGTCAGGAAAGTCGAACTACTACAACCACACTGGCCATAACTGCTCTAATCTCAGCTACATGCTGTAGAGGGTACAGCAAATCTTACCAACTAATAAGGAACCTATCGATAGGTAGATATATCTTTATGAGTTAGTAAGAATTTTGCACTATCATCATCATCTTCGCCCACTACTGAAGCCTCTCTTATCTTGTGCCAATCCCCACGCTCCTGTGCCAGCCTAGTCCCCGTTCTACCCGCGATGGTAACAATGTCGTCTGCCAATCTGCACTATGGCAGCAGTCAATCGAGAAATATAATATAGCAGGATGATTAAGTCTTCTGTCTTTATCATCTGAGGTGGCAGTATAAGAAAAACGTGGGTAGCTAAGAACGTGACTGATATATGAGCAGGGTAATTTAACAAGCTTATGTGCTATGTCAACCTGACAAAACGTTGGCGGTAACCTGATTGGGGATGATTTCTTACGTGTTTACGTTTGTTTTATCTAGTTTGACAAGGTGTCGTAATGCTAGGAGTATTTGTACTTCAAGTTGGTCTGAGAGCTTTGGTCTCAGAACCCAATTTTGAGAATCTTTCTTTTTCGGCTGTCATTTGTAGATCATTGACAGTCGTTACGGATAGTCAGAAGCCAAAAATCTGACATCCTTTTTGCTTAGAGGTACCGTATCACCCAGATATTGGGTTGTGGAAGTCAGATAGGCAGTCGCTCCAAGTGAAATACTGGTATTCAACTGCATCCGGTCCCACAATATAGTTGGGAAAAGGCTAGGTTTAGCAGATCGATTGGTCGTAATCTTTCCGTCTTTCGTTTCAATGAGGTTTATCTTTTAATATCATGCTCCAAAGGTCTGTTGTACCGGAAGATGTAGCGTTGGATTTCCTCCCACAAGGTGGACCGTTGACCTGGTAAGGGTCGCGGGTAGCCGATGGATGCGAGGCGTACAGAGCCGGTTGCTGTGGCGATACTTAGGGGAGGCCTCTGTGCAGCAGTGGACGTCTTCCGGCTGATATGATGATTATGATGAAGGTCTGTCCCGTGGCGTTCAAATACGAGTGAAGCCCTTCAAAGCTTAATCAAGCATGACCTTAGCCAAATCTGACTTCTCCCCATCACTACCACAATGACAGTACCTAACATTACCGCTCCCCAGAGACTAACACTGATTAATACCAGCTCTAAAACTAATTAGTCCGGCTAGGCTCGGACATAGGACGGCAATTAGTTACTGTATGAGAGCGGGGCCATCTGATTCGATGGTCGATGGCCTGTAATGAATGGACGAGTAATCAACGTGGCTTGCTTACGAGTAATGATGAATAATGACGCTTTGAAACGGAACGTCTGTTAGTTAGATACTTTCGTGAAACTAGTTAGAAATGCCCTACCTTGTTGCTATTCCACCAATTCGCACTAAACGTTTCCAAACGTCTTTTATAATGCGCACAGCAAAGGAGTGGAACTCTCTGCCTGCGTCTGTGTTTCCGAACGCATACAAAAGCGCCTCAAAATTAGAGTAGAGAGAGAGCTTCTTCTGGATAAGCTCGCTCCATCGTCGACTTTGTCTCTGTCATCTATGACCTACACTAGAGTCAAGAGCAAACTCATCTCAATTAAAATAAAAAAAAAATACTTAAAATCGGAGGTAGAAAGGGGAAGAGACATTCTTTATTTAGATTACTGTCACATGTGTGTGTGCCAATTCTGTTCGCATTCGCATCTCATTCGCAATCTGTCAAAATACCTTATTTCCCATAGATTTTTGCCAGATTGCGTCTGACAATCGAATGCAAACGTTGCTTAGTAATCAGTAGAATAAGCACTCTGATTTATGTACACATAAAACAAAAATTCCTAAGTAAATCTTAAAATATTGCGTCGTAAAATTCCTTCGCATGGCCGCCGTGGACTGGTAATAGCCAGCCATTGAGTCACGCGAATTGTCATCTAGTCGTTTGGAAAGACCTTTCGTACCCCACAGTCTAAGAGTTTCAACCCCAAACAGCAAGGAAATATAACATCTGATATTATATTTTAATCTGCTTGCCTTAATTTGTTCTTATTGATTCCTGGCTTGAGGACTTTTCACTGGCTTCCGAAGACAACTTCTGTTTTTTCGCTAGAAACTTCAATGCATATCATATTTCTATTTCAAGGACGTCAAAACGTGTATCCAATACAATGACAACTTCTATAAACTTTTGAACACAAACCGAGCATACGTCATCGCTGTCATCCTACCCTCAAAACTTAACAGTCGTGTTGTTATCAGAGTTGTAACAACAACAGTTGTAGCCTTGTCAGCACACCACACGTCACTGGAACTAGAATTATAAACCTTACCACTTCGGCATAAAGGCGTTGTTCAATGTCAAGTTGTTACCATAGACAGTTGTTCTGTTCTCCCGACTGCGGTGGACCAGTGCGAGATAAGTTTGAGTCTGTGGGCGCTGCGGTTTGATGGTGCTCGGAAGTTGGAACAATTTACATTTAGGTGTATTCTAAGCTTTTCCGAAAACATAGAGATTGTTTTCTTAACCTTTTGACCGGTCGGCCATAGCCGAAAAATGAAAAAGTGGCGAATTTGTGGTTTGGCGTCGGGGGTACACCGATGCAATTGCGATTGGCCGTTTTTTTTTGTCGGCTCTAGCTGACGGTCGCGTGTTGGGCACTTTTTGGCGGTCAAAGGTTAATTCGGGTACCTATATATATGGTATTATCTCAATCAAAAGATTTCTTTTTATTATTATTGATTGGCTTGCGTTTGACCACAATCTCACCTGATGGAAGGATAATGGTCTTATCCCTAGACTTAAAGCCACCAAACAATTAACAAAGATGTTATGTTTGCTGTACAAATCGTCGTTTTTGTCGTAAGTAAAGTAATGGTTGATCAATATAGCCTTGTTTTGGATGACAGCAGGAAGTTTTGAGAACAAACTTCCTTATGCTTCGGTAAGGTAGGTACTTTTTATAAAAAAGCCATTGAAAATGTCTCTTACGACACGCGGAGTTTAATGAGTTCGAAAACACCTGTAAGGCCAATTGTTTATATTAAGAAAATAATCAAAGTAGGATTATCCAACAGTAGGCATCTTAACGTTTGTGCTAACACGTTTCCTCATATCTAGTGATACGATACGATACTTGGTGAAACAAGCCATATCACACTATCACACTAATATTATAAAGGCGAAAGTTTGTGAGTGTGTGTGCATGTTTGTTACTTCTTCACGCGCAAACGGCTGGACCGATTTAGATGAAATTTAGTATAGAGATTGTTTGAGTCCCGGGAAAGGACATTTTTTATCTCGGGAGTATGTTCCCTTGGGATAATTTTCGACATTCACGCGGAGCTGCGGGCGGCAGCTAGTATTTCATAAACCACCCATTAAAATTCTCCCGATTTCTGTATAAAAAAAGTTATGTTGAGTCAAACTTCACTTTACGCATTAAAGTAGTTTGACATGTTCGATTCTCCAAATACTCAATTCAGAGACCAGCCCTCACAGTCAAACATTAAGATACTAGATAACATATTAACATATAACGTACATAAACATGTGAAGATCTAGCAGATTCAGCGTCTGAAAGCCAAACGACAGTGATGAGTAATGTTAGGTCCCCTGCAGACGGTTTGCGACCTAACTAGTGACAGTTATGAGCCTAACATGACTTACGAGCCCAAACGGACTCGCGTAAAAGTTTACGACTTTCGCGCTGGATTTATGTACATCACACGAAAATAATATGAAATCTTAGATGCCCTTTTGCATAAAACTTTATTGGGATGAAAACTATTTTGTTTAGGAAAGTAATAGATGTTTTTGTTGCTTCGCATTTCTGGCTAAGACATCTTCAAATGACAATTTTAGGTCCTAGTTCTGGGGGGCTACTCTCTAAACCCGAAGTCCGTAGTTTCGGGCTTAGTTGCGGGCGTATTCTACTCCTTATCACCTACGGACTTACGATTAGTTCCGAACCCGAACTAAGAATGAATGACAACACGATTTGACAGTAACTGTCAAATCGCGTTGTCATTCATTCTGAGTGGTTAGGTGATACGGACTAGAATACGTCCGCAACTAAGCCCGAAACTACGGACTTCAGGCTTAGAGAGTAGCCCCCCTGGAACGAAACTATCGCAAAATTAATGTGTCAAATTGTCAAACGCGTATTAGCTGCTTTAATTGATTAAATTAATTGAAACAGCTAACGCCCCACTGCTGGGCTCCCCTTAATCCTTCCGGTACCTTTTCTTTTGTCAAGCCAGCCCTTGACTTGCGTCTGTTTCATTTGACTCATCAACGACACGATCATTTCATTCCAGAAACTTTGTTAGTAACTTTTTGTCGTTGGTTATGTTAGGAAAGGGTTAATTCAGTTTTGCAAAAGCTGGTATTGAACTCATGGACTCACGGTCTCTCATTTACCAGTCAGTGATTTAAACATGTTGAACTCAATTCAATGGGTAACTGTTTCTACCTTTTGCTGATGATAAACTCCTCCAATGTCTATCACCGTCGCGCAGAACTCAAAAATCTACCTCCAATTAATTTTTAATGAAAATCGACATTCTTAATTAAATTATTAAAAATAATTTCCGGGACAGCACTAACTTATTCAGCGAAGCCCGCGGGACTATTTAAAAATGGAATTCAGGTCGTTCATTGGATATTACATTTTATTAAATTTGAGCGGTTCGCGGAGCAAATTTACGGATTTCGTACGGGCCAGTGGAGCGCAGGTATTGCGCTTCAGGGTTGCCAGGTATACGAAGCTGTAGGGATTATATATTAAACTTAGGCTCGCGTTTGACCACCACCTCACCTGATGGAAAGCGATGATGTGGTCGACGATGATGAACGCTTGCCTATCTTTTAATTCTTGACTTAAGTACCCGCAGGTTGTAGCAATCAGGAAACAAAAATTCCGGCTGAGAATTCCACTTACAATTCAACTGTGCACACAATGAACGGATTCCCAAAACGTTTTGTTAGGTTAGGAGACGAAAAGCTCATTTAGTATAGGTTTTTGGTTCGCGTATCTTATTTTACTTCGTCTCTAGGCGTATATTACAATTGCAGTTACTGAATAGAATTGAATACTCTTTATTATGTACACCATATACGTTACAGAAAAGATAGATGAAGACTACATTACATAGGGTGACACAATGAGCGGCCTTATCGCTAAAAGCGATATTTTCAAGACAACCTTTGGATGGATTCTAAAGAGAGAAGGAAAGACAGTACTGCAGGTAGTCTTAGGTGTACCATTTAAATCTTATCAATTAAATCCTATAAATAATCTAGCACACGTTATCAAAGTGCGCAATACGCTAAAACATTGGTATTAAATGCAAAACAATGGCGGCATTGGCTTCGCAAAGTTTCAATCTGCCTTGCAAATGCATCGTTATAACTTCAACTGATGTCATGATTGTATTAAGAACGATAGAGGTGGTGCTAACACAATTCTTGAGCTCATAGAAAAATCCCATGGAGAAGACCGCTTCAGTTTGTCTTGATTTTCCCGGGCAACTCTTTTCTTTTTAACCTAAAAAATTTAGTAGAACGCCACATCTTTCTATCTTGCTTTTTTTGTCGTTACAGTAGTCAAAAGCAAGAAAATCTGGCATCAGTGTTGCCAAGTGGTGTCGTGTTGCCCAGTTACTGGGTAGTGGAGGTCAGATGGGCGCTTCATGTACAATAATGGTGCTGAGCTGCATCCGGTTAGACTGGAAGCCGCCACTACCACAGCTTATTTTTTTTTATTATCAATAGACTTGTGGATCACAATCACCTGATGGCAAGCGATGATGTGGTCGACGATGGAATACGTTTGTTTAGAAGTAACCTATTCACTCTTGACCTAAGACTCGCAGGTTGTAGCTATTAGGAAACACAGACTCTGGCAGGGAATTCCACTCCTTAGCTGTACGCACTATTGAAGTATTCCCACAACGATTTGTGCGTATGCATAGGATGTCCACCATGTACAAGAAAAGCTCGACAGATTGATTTATATTAGCAAGTGGCAACCCTTGCTAGTGTTGTGCGTCGAGTATCCGCCTGCATCGGATAGTGCAGCCGACGCGATCTTCATAATCTGTTTCCGAAATACGCAGCAATCGGCTGGGAATGGTCGGTTAATCATGGGATTTCATACATTTATGCAACGTGCTGTTGTTTCAATATTTGAGTAATTTGGTGTTTGTGTGTTATTTCTGGAATTAGTTATGTGAAGTGAAATGTTAGTCCATGTACGTCATTTTACGTCACATGTACATGTAAAAGTGATTTGTTCCGGATGCGTCCACAAAGTTCGCCTGATTTTTATTTTTCCGTGTGGCCGCACTCTTTGTTCCTTTTTCGCCACTTTTATCTTTTGTTTCATTTCTAGAAAAGTGGATTGAGACGTATTCTAAATTGTTTTAGTGTATATTGACCCACCTACATTGATTGTAATTCGTAATCTTACCGAAATAAAGACGGCAACTATCGTGATCTTCAACATTTTTTTTACGAATGAAAAACAAACAGTTTATTCTTCGGGTTTTTGTAAAGAGATATTAGATAAAGATCGATGGCCGCTGGCCGCAATTGCCGTACCAGTCGAAAAAAATCAATAGATTTTTAATATCTATATTAAATATATAAATGTATGAACCTTAACTAACGACCAAAATAAACGTAACTTAAGAACCTAATAAAGATGCTTTGAAACTATTCTAATAAAATAGCCAATTCGTCGACCATCCCTACTAATTCTGAATAAAAGATGCAATAGTTCCTCTCGTAACACACACCCAACATTCCATATCATTCAATGGTGAATATGGGGCCATATCGAAGGGTCTCTCCCATGGGGTTGCCCATCCCCTGCCCAGAGCAATAATGGGCGATCGTATGAATGCCTGGAATACCGTCAATAAGATCGTCTCACTCTTCCACCACACTGTGACGGGGGTCTATGGGACCTGTGACGAATTTTATGGGGCTCCATGCTTTAAAAAAGGGTCGGTGAGGAGCTCCTTATTTGGTCCTTTCTTTAATAAATGTAACTTGGCCTTTTTAGTAGTTCCTTTTGGTTTGTTCTTAAAGTACGTTAATTTTTTATAGTGGGTCTTGGCTAAATGCTTAAGAAGAGACGTCTATCTACCCTTACTACTAATTATACTGGTCAAACAATTTTGTGAAAACCAACGTTTTTTTTGTTATTGATAGGCTCGAATTTGAACAAAATCTCTCCTGATAGGAAACGAGGAAGTGGCTGATGATGGAACGCGCTTAACTAGAAGTAACTCATTCACTCTTGACTGAAACACACCCGGGTGGTTGCTATCAGGAAACAGGCAACGGCAGAGGATAATACTGCTTTATTTTTGATTTTTGTACGCAATACAATCAATGGTAACTTCTTGAAGTGCTTTGTTTAGGATGTGTCCTAGGTTCGGGTAAACTTGGTATTTATTTAACCTTCACGTTTCGCCTATTTACCCAACATGGGCAAACTTTATGCCTTATGGCATTCTCTACCAGCCAACCTTAGGGTTGAAGGTTTTGGTTAGCAAAATGTTTCTTCCTGTATTCGGCAAATGGCTGCTAGGCAAGCAATCACACAAAACACCAAACACAATGAGTGTTTGGTGTTTTGTTCAACGCGTTCAGTACGTACTACCTCAACAAACACGGAATCTTCTACCATCAGACCCGGAAAACCAACCCTTCTGGTTAACAGCCAAATCCGTGACTTAAATAAAGCGCGTGTGGGTTCGAGTCCCGGACGATTACCATATAAATTGTGCTCACAGGCCGCCGACGGTTACTTTATTTGGGTGTAAATAATGGCGCCATGTTTTAAGCCAACAATGCTGAAGGGTTTAGAGAAATGCATATAAGTAAGGTTAGTTTAGAAGAAAACAATGTATTAAAGCCTTTAGTCGTGGAGTTTATTTCCTGCTCCCACTATAAATCTGATTTATCATAAGCACCATAGAGCAAGGTTCTCATAGTAGTACACTATGAGAATCTTGCTCTATGGTGCTTTGTTCTCATAGTAGTACACTATGAGAATCTTGCTCTATGGTGCTTTGTTCTCATAGTAGTACACTATGAGAATCTTGCTCTATGGTGCTTTGTTCTCATAGTAGTACACTATGAGAATCTTGCTCTATGGTGCTTTGTTCTCATAGTAGTACACTATGAGAATCTTGCTCTATGGTGCTTTGTTCTCATAGTAGTACACTATGAGAATCTTGCTCTATGGTGCTTTGTTCTCATAGTAGTACACTATGAGAATCTTGCTCTATGGTGCTTTGTTCTCATAGTAGTACACTATGAGAATCTTGCTCTATGGTGCTTTGTTCTCATAGTAGTACACTATGAGAATCTTGCTCTATGGTGCTTTGTTCTCATAGTAGTACACTATGAGAATCTTGCTCTATGGTGCTTTGTTCTCATAGTAGTACACTATGAGAATCTTGCTCTATGGTGCTTTGTTCTCATAGTAGTACACTATGAGAATCTTGCTCTATGGTGCTTTGTTCTCATAGTAGTACACTATGAGAATCTTGCTCTATGGTGCTTTGTTCTCATAGTAGTACACTATGAGAATCTTGCTCTATGGTGCTTTGTTCTCATAGTAGTACACTATGAGAATCTTGCTCTATGGTGCTTTGTTCTCATAGTAGTACACTATGAGAATCTTGCTCTATGGTGCTTTGTTCTCATAGTAGTACACTATGAGAATCTTGCTCTATGGTGCTTTGTTCTCATAGTAGTACACTATGAGAATCTTGCTCTATGGTGCTTTGTTCTCATAGTAGTACACTATGAGAATCTTGCTCTATGGTGCTTTGTTCTCATAGTAGTACACTATGAGAATCTTGCTCTATGGTGCTTTGTTCTCATAGTAGTACACTATGAGAATCTTGCTCTATGGTGCTTTGTTCTCATAGTAGTACACTATGAGAATCTTGCTCTATGGTGCTTTGTTCTCATAGTAGTACACTATGAGAATCTTGCTCTATGGTGCTTTGTTCTCATAGTAGTACACTATGAGAATCTTGCTCTATGGTGCTTTGTTCTCATAGTAGTACACTATGAGAATCTTGCTCTATGGTGCTTTGTTCTCATAGTAGTACACTATGAGAATCTTGCTCTATGGTGCTTTGTTCTCATAGTAGTACACTATGAGAATCTTGCTCTATGGTGCTTTGTTCTCATAGTAGTACACTATGAGAATCTTGCTCTATGGTGCTTTGCAATTTGCTTCTGCTTGCTAAGTATCGCTTATTTGGATTCCGTACGTATCCTTATAGGATCCCTTGTGTATCTGTCTGTCACAGCCAATTTGCTTCGAATATACTGAACCGATTCAGTTAAAATTTGCTACAAATGAACATCGGTGACCCAAACACGAGCGCGTAACGTAAATAAATAAATTTTGAGTGTAAGGTCACTTTTGTGCGACAAATTAGCTAAAAGAAGGTACCTAGGTAATATATAGAAAAATATCTATCATCGCTAATAATAACTGCAGCATTATGCTAAGCTCAGCTATCGAAATAATATTAGATGCTTATTACTCTGAGCCACTCCCCAGTACCTACAGGGACGCACGGACTCTCCCGGTATAGACGAACCCATATTTTCGTTGCGATATTATCTTCACAAAGGAATTTTATCTCCTTAAAAATAAATTATAAGAGTGTTTCTCTTATATTAGTAGACTAGCTAGAAATAAATAATTGGCACATCTAATCTTACCTTTAAACGAAAAATTCTTGTCTATATGTAATATGTATATATAATCTGAATCTCGGAAACAGCTCCAACGATTTTCATGAAATTTAGTATGGGGTTTCGGGAGCGATAAATCGATCTAGCTAGGTTTCATTTTTAAAAAGGTTTAAAAAATAAATAAAATGATGGTACAGATGGAAACTATTTCACGGGGCCTCGTTTCGGCGGGTGTGAATAAATATAGTTTAGCAGTAGTGTGTCTAGTTTTAGTAAAAGGTGGTCTTAATCGGATTAGTTGTTGAGATAATCCACTAGATGTACCAACATCTAATAAACTACATAATTTTACCTCTTTATTATAGTCTTAGCTTGGATTAAGAAAGGAAAATTCGAAAACACCTTTTAATGCTGGAGAATTTTACTGGAAGATTTTTCTATTTAAGAATATTTTATCTTTCTCATCATTATTCTCGACCGCTGATTGGCCCTTGTACCTCGCATCAATCTGTTTACCTTCCAAACTATATAACTTATCACGACCTACGATTCACGACCTAACTTGGGTTTCTCTTACTAATAGTTCCTAACTTAAACATAACTTTAACAGCGCCATCTATCGGCGACTCGGGAACTACTCTGCAAAGAAAACACTTTCTGTGTGGATAGGTGTTTAGGTACTTAGGACCAGTCCAGTGTGTTCTACCTTTCTCTACTTCAAGTTACTAACTTACTAAGTAAGCAATTAAGATAAACGGAACCTAGTTTTGCTAACGATTGCGAGTGGAAAGGGTCAGAATGAACAAGCTTTGAGTAATTGAGTACCTAATCAATTTAATATTACTCAACATATCGAAAGCCTTGCAGATGAATTAAATCTAAAAAATAAAAATATGAAGATAAATTGTTTTTGTAGGACGTAATTCCTGTAAGTACTGCTCTGATTACAAAGTTTATTTCACTGGTAGAAATATAGTGTATATTTCTATCGCTGAGTAGCCTATCATCGCAGTATTCGTATGTAATGGTTCAAAGGAGGCCTTATTCGTGAAAGATGTTTTGTCTTTACATAACAAAACAAGATGTTGCTGAAAATGATGATTTATTCCGATAATCAAAAACATTAATATCCCTTTTCACCTTCCTATCAACACAGGTTATACTTATAACCAACTTTATCAAGTTAAGCAAAAAATATCGTGAAAACAACGTAACGTGTCGTCGTAAAAATAAAATTACTTAGTGCACATTACAGGCCAGCGATAAAGCGCTTTGAAGCGATACGATAAAGCGCTGGAAGCGATCTCAGCTGTATCCCGTCAATGATGGCGGCGCTTTAACTTAATGCCTTGTCTTGATTGTTTCTTCAGTGCAAATGAAGCTTTTTACTGTAATGTGCGCTTTAAACGACAGTTTGGTGAGGTTTTTGGGATAAGCGGTAGCGGGTAAGTGAATTGAAGTTTCTCCAAAGGTCACTTCGTTTAGGTACCTACATGACCTTATGGTTTCATTTTCAAGTATAAATTATATATTTAAGCATTAAATTTTGATTAACAAAACTTATAGTGTCAGTATCAATTTGCTTTATTTTATTTATTTGGCTCACCAACAATTGAATACACGTGTACAAGGATAAGATACATCAAATAAACTGATAGAGCAGTGTACCAATTTGTTACAGGTAAGCACATCATGCATTACAATATTGTCGATTGATGCTGAACAATTTGCACAACACTTAAAATTAGGTGAGGCTAAACATTATTAAAAATTAGGCTTAATAACTTTGATAGTAAAAACAATAAAAATCAGTTATGACCCCGCTTTTTATTTTTTTCTTATCATCAAATGACTCTTGACGGAAGTATCAGACTCTTACTAACTAAAACCCATCCATATTCCTCCAAATGCCCTTTGCGTTCCAGGACCGCGTTGACTTTTTCGAATAATTCCGACCTGGCAGTTTCAAATTAAAACCTGGCATAGCAGGATGACACCGCTACTGCGTTACTGTACTGACATTGTGGGGTCCTGACCAATTTGACATATAGATCGTTCGCGAAATTAGACCAAGGTGAAGCTAGGACTTACTGAGCGATCGTATCCTGTGTTTTAGGATTTGTTATTTAGTGCTATATATAGACTAGAATAAAGTATAACTATTCCATCTATCTAGCTATCTATAGAGATACATTGTAACAAAGCAAAGGAGTGGAACACTTTGCCTGCGTCTGTGTTTCCGAACGCATACAACCTTAATCTCTTTAAAATTAGAGTGAACAGGCTTCTTCTTGGTAAGCTCGCACCATCGTCGACTTTGTCTCTGTCATCTATGTATGACCTAGACTAGAGTCAAGAGCAAACTCATCTCAAATAAAAAATGAAAAAGCACAAAAAAAGTAAAGAGTACATCAAATTTGTAACAAAGCTGTTTTACAATATAAGATGCCAATTCTGTGCATACAATGGCGTTGTCATCGCTGATAGCGATATTTCTACCAGACAATCTTTGGATAGACTATATTATAATAATAATATAATATCTTGGGTCAACTCACACACGGTCATCCGATCCCAAACTAGGCAAAGCCTGTACTATGGCAACCAGACAACTGATAAACATACTTACATATATATTTCTAAATACATACATATTATAGACAAATTACACCCAGACACAGAACAAATGATCATGCTCACCACACAGCTTTGTCCTGGGTGGGAATCGAACCCACGACCTCCGGTTTAGCAGTCAGGGTCGCTAACCACTCGACCAACAGGCCAGTCTTTATATGCACATAACATATAAAGGTCATGTACCTTCCAGTACCTATATCTGTTTTCTTTCCCTTGCGTCTATCGCTACAGCATTATTAACATAAACCGCACCCGTTTGTTTCTTAAAGCCAATTCGCTGACTGAATTTGATTGTGAAGACTATGCATACGTTTAGATTTAAAGAGAGTTAAAAACTCATAACCTTTCATGAGCCGTTTCAAGTTTCGACGACATAGATGTGTTAAGAACATTTTTATTTGAGCACAATTGTTTTAGAAATTGTCATGTTTTGGAGACGAAAGGCAAAGTTTTTGAGCCAAAGGTTCTTCTAATATTTTGACTTTGGAAAATAATGCATTTTTGATTCATTGAATGAACCAGTCTATTAATTAGTCATTAAAATTATAAATATAATACAACATTTAATAACTTTATAAATTCTTATAATGTACCTAGCTTATTATTTACTATTTCTACACCAGCAATGTTAGTATGTGTGAAACATTGTCCAATGTACCATATACTGAGAAATAAATACTTATTATTTTGAAGTTTGAAGCTAAAGGTTTGAACCGAAAGACAGTTTTGACAATGCTATCCTACTGTTAGACTAAAACCAAGCCCGTATTCCTTCTTAACTCCTCAGGGCCTAGGATACCTATCAACATTCTCTGAAAGAAACCTATTATAATATTTGTTATATGATGACAAACTTAATATGATTTTTAATTAATTCAAAAGGCCCTACCACAAAAATTCTTTTCCAATTTTCTTCACAAAGTTAATTTGGAAAATTCTCAAGTATATTATTATAGCGAGCAAAGCCACACACTCCTTAATTAACAAATAACTTACAAAGCCAGCACACATTCCTAAACAAACATACTTTTTTAATTAACCCTAGAACACACTGCAGGACGCAATATTTAATTTACCTTAATTTGTTGCAGGTAAACACTCAGAAGAAACTTCAAAGAAAAGTACATTAAGAGGAAGTGGACGAAGCAAATCTAATATCCCCAGGTCACCTGTTTACCGGAAGTGCTTTAGAAGCCTCTAACAAGCTGTGAGGCGGCACTTCCGGTCATCTAATGGAGCCTTCGATGGGCTTTTGCGATCTTAATGACGTTTGAGAATATTTTCTGAAAATAAAATGGCGTCCTGCGAGTAATTATGTCGGTGGCAGTATAGGACAAGGTACTAATGAATTAATGTTGATTGAAATATTAATGTGCTTGTGTCTGAAGATAATTAAGGGTAATTGTTGTACATAATTAATTTTCAATTCACATATTGTTAGGTACAATTAAAATGCCATAAAACATAGTCATACTTGAGCAAAACGTCAGCGCGTTCCTTGATACGATGGCGCTAGCCGAGCAAACAAATCTGAATACAAACTCCATTAACTACTTAAAATAAACTGTTTTAAATTTTTTGGAAATTCGATTGTGGTTTTATCATCAATAGTTCGCTTCATCAACATTGAATTCAATTCCAGCAAACGAGCTTTTCAGTAAAATTTGAAACACAATCTACCCGCATGAACACAGGTGTTGTATACAATGGAGATAGCAACTGTACCGACACCGCTCGCTCGTTGAACACCATGCACACATCAGAAACACATTTAGATAAATGTCGACTGTGAAATATTCACTTTTATTGGAGTATTTTTGCAATTGATAGGAATATTAGCAGTTGCTTATTTGTTGCTCAATGGCGCACATGGTTAGGTTAGAAACTGCATTAAGCATAATGTTTTGTGAATAGTTTTTTTAACTATTGATAAGCTCTCGTTTGACTACAATTTCACCTGATGAAAAGAGAAGATGTGGTCGATGATGGATCAGGTTTGTAAAAAAAAGTAAAAAGTTATTAAAGTATTAGTAAAAAATGTTACTTTGTAGTGTTTTTTTTTTTTTGGAAGTCGGTTATATTTTTGGTAGAAAAGTTCAATTTTTAATTTTCTCTTTTTAGTGGTACCCCACACCTAACAATACCAATGGAAAGTCACAGGAAAGCAAAATACGCAATTTCGTTAACTTGGTTGACGCATTTTTTCCGGCTATTTTAATTTTAAAACCAAACTCCTGAAATGATTTTGATGAAATTTCTAAGGGACCAATCGGAAAGTATATCCTTTCACATGAATTAAGATTTTTTCAAATCGGTTCATAAATTATGGAGTTATGAGGTAACAAAAACATATAACCGAATTGAGAACCTCCTCCTTTTTTGAAGTCGGTTAAAACATTTACATTGGACGCGTTATGTGGTATCTTGAAACGCGTTGAAAAGCATCTAAAAGGATCACATGGGATTTGTGTTGTTCAATAATACTTGAATAGAGGGTGGATTTACAACCAATAAGTATAAGTATACAATTCAAATCAACGTTAAGACAACTTTCAAAAGCAAAATAAATTGGATTCAGAAATAACCTTGTTGATATCTCTATTGCCAACCTTATTACAGTTAAAGCCAAGACTTGGGTGTTTAAAAGACTTCTATAATTTCAGAAGCACCTAGCAACAAATAAGCCTTAAGTATCATCCTCTCTTAGCAGTTGATTTACGAGCTTAAACACGTCCGATATAATTCGATACTGCGAAATGCTGTATAACAACGTTAAACCTATAATTTAGTGATGTAATATAATCTATTAAACTTAATTAAACTTGAAGCTTCTCGAACTTTCCTGTTGGCGCCCAGCGTGGGACTCTTTCCCTAAATTGATATTTGTTGTAATCTCATCTAGACCTTAATAACAGTAATATTTTATGAGAGAGGTTCTATATTTTATTTCTTGCTGAGGTTTTTATCCCAGGAACGGATTTTATTAATTTTGTATTCGATTCTTATTTTTTCTCCAGCTTTGCTTGCGTCGCTCCGGCTACAATCGTAGGTATTTATTATACAATTATTTGTGGTTGTCATAAGTATTTAATCCTCTTATATTCTAAACTGAACTGCAGAGCAAAACTATTAGACCGTCAGTTTTCATTTCAAAGTGCTCGCTAAAACAAACTTGCTCATTTTTAACGCGATATCAGACAAAAATTAAAAAAATAAACTTTTCTCGTTTATATTAGTATATCCTTGAAACTTGAACGTTGCATAATGGGAACATTCTTGGCTCCATTTTAATCTAAAGCTTATTATCTCTGCTTGGGTATAATTATTTACTTCGGTAATGTCTTTGTTTACACGCATGGCTGGTAATGCTCCTGAAAAGCTGAACAGGGCATGTTTTAGTGCTCGTTTTAAACGTGTTTCGGGTTTGTGAACAGCTAATGAGCTGTGGCAGACACAATGCTTCAATCTGATTAAATTATTTTGATCGCATCCCGCTGACGGGCACAGTTCGTTCTGTGGGTATTTGAATGAACATGAATAGAATATTACAGAAAATTTTATGGTTTTTCTGTGTCCAAACTGGTAAAATAAATATGCTTGTTGTGTATTTTTGGCGTTGTTTATGATTTTTTTCATTATTCAATACAAGTCGAGTTAATATTTCCCTGAACGCCTACACTACACATCTAGGATTAGCAGCCTGATATTCCTTCGAAAGTACAGTAATATTTTCCACATTTTCATCCAATATTTTTCGCAACATCAGAGCACTAATCCCCGCAGCGTCGAACATACCGTTCTATTCGACGTCCTGATCCGGCAGGAACTCATCAACGTATACTCGCGAGACAGCTATCCATCACCGCGTCGCGTTGTAATTAGCTCATCAAACACAATGCGCTCCGTACTGAGCTGGCAATGGATCGTGCAAGCGAATTTAGTCGCTACACATCTATTGGCAGAGGCTAGAGTCGTGTATTGGGATTTGATGATAGTCATCATGTTAGATATATGTTAGATAGATGTTAGATAAAAGTTATAAAGCTGGGTTATGTAATTTTGAAAATTAAAGTTAGATTATCTGCCAAAAATAAAGAAGCAATTTTCGTCATTAAATGCGTAAATACGGGACAGTACGAGATTAGTCACAATTGGGAAATAATGGGCATGCTTTAGATAGTACAACTTGCCCTTTAGGTCGTCAAGCGTAGTTTCCCAAATCTGGTTCAATCAATACAACATTAACTTAACCTTAACGACGACCAGTTTAACCCTTCGAAGTCAAGGGTTCAACCAAATAGGCGTTGTATTAACCTTTAAGCGTTAGTGCTCCAGGCCACATCAACACACGGCTCAGAGTATTAACGTAATGGCTCTAAAGATTATGGTAATGTTCAAATAATGACAGCGCTCTTATCGCTGCGGGCCACTATTAAGTAATTTTCCCTTCAATTTTACATCTGTTGCATGCTCGCAGCTTAAGTTTTACATATTGTTTTGGATGCATTGATGGTTAACAATCAGTCCAGTTAAATCTGCATGCAATCACGAACAATAACAAGCAAATCAAATTGTTATACTACCAACAGACTGTATCCTATTAAACCCTTTGAACCTAGACCGTTTAATAACATCAGCAGACGTCCGGCTCGTTAGGCTGCCGAAAGCCGACTGACAAACACATTCCCCCCACCCCTGTGCGTGAGTGATGGCGGCGCTCGGACAAACAGGCCGACGGAGACGGATGGCCACGCCGACTTAATATTTGCCACCATTAGTTCTATGTACTGCACGAAGATTGAATTGCGATGTAGTGTTTGCGTTGTGTGTTTGGCCACTTAAATATGATATCGTTCTGTTGGTTGGAGTGTAGATTGCGGGTTAATCTTTTGTGGTTGTATTTGTATTACAGCTTTTTTGCGAGGAAGGATACATACGTATGAATAGAGACTAAAACGACAGATCACATGATAAGAACGTGATGGCAAAGACCTGAAGAGATATTTAGTTTAGCCAAATAGGTAACAAAAATAATATCCCATCTCTTGCCCTGGGTGTCATAAGAGGCGACTAAGGGACTCACCAGAGAATTGGCAGCAGCAACAGCTACACAGCGATAGCCAACCCGCCTGCCAAGCGTGGCGATTATGGAAACCCCCCTTGGGGGGAGGGCTATGTCCAGCAGTGGACGTCTTTCGGCTGATAAGATGAGGTAACAAGAATCATTTTTACGCGTGTATATTTTTAGTTGGTTTAAACTAGATGAGGCCGGTGTGTCCTAGCTGACTACCCTGAGAAGAATCACCGAAACAAACTTAGACTTATAATAGACTTGAGCATAGAGCTTGAGATGATGCTGACCACCACGTCAACAACCAAAACTTAGCCGATGATTTCAGAACAAAATAGTTTTTAACGTCAATATTGACATATGTAGTCAATCAAAGCAAAATTCAAACTAACATCTTAAGTATTTCGAATTGCAGACATTTCGTGTCAAATTTTCTTCCACGACAGACCTTCAGTCTCCGCAAAAAGAATACCATTACAATTTAAGCGACGTATCAAATAGTGGCGGTCGTCACCGGAAGTGCCGGCGGCCATGACGGCCCGCCATTAGCGGCGGATGACGCGCGCCACCCGACTTCCGCCCGTAGAGAATACCTACACCACTAACGGGTATTTTCTTAAAAACGTTATTTGAGATAGTGTTCTAGTGATAGGTTGTTAGGGGAAAAGCTTTTTAGAGATTTTCGGTACCTAACTGTCATTAGCGACGTCAAAATATGAGTACCTACAATAAAAACCAGTGTGACTATATTTAAATTTAGTACTTATTCGAGATAATTACCAAATTTTTGGAACAACAAACTCTATTACAACTAATAAAAGACAAACTTCAAAATCCATTGCAAGTCATACAAATGGTCAGTTAGGGCCTACGTACACCGGTACGGAATGGCAGAGGATTTATTTTTTTACAAAAGGACATTCAAACTTATCTAGAAGGAATACGACATAAATGCCAATTTTTTTATTGATTCCGTGGCATCGAAAGTGATTTCTTGACACGGCATCGGACAGCGCGCTAAGGGATCCCGCGGCGGCATGCACGTCGGCACGTCGCGTGAGTAAGCCTCTATCAAGGATACACTGGTAGCCGGAATGCTACAGTATCTAAGCGGCTAGTGTGGCGCTGACCGATAGCAAAATCCTCTGCGATTACGTCCCGGTGTGCGTAGGCCTTTAAAATACACAACGCTAAAGTAGATACTGGAGTTGGTGGCTATGGATTCCAAATATCTCGGATTAATAAATCAAGGTTAGGTTTTGGAATGTGCCTAATGTTTCAATATTCTGTCGAACTGAGCGACTCCTTTTCAATACAAAGGTTCCTGGTAATTGATTACTTCAACTAAATGATTTGGGTTGAGTTTATGAATCTAAAAATGTAATATTTCGGACTTAAACAAAAAACTAACTTTAGCAAATAACTAAAAACTTATTAATAATGTTGGCAATGAAAACTTAAAAAAACGATTTATGAACAGAACTTTTCCGACCTTATTACCTATATTGGAAAAACTTTAAATGAATCACTAAAAACCTACAATATTAGTCAACATAGTTGCTCTCCACAAATGATATTAAAAAACTTGTTTAAAGACTTTAATAAAAACGCACTTTGATTTTCCTTCGCCTTCGGGAAATCGAGAGCGTTACCTTAACGACGCCATCTTGAATAACAACGTTGTAAAACGTCAGCCCCGAGTTTAAACTCAACGAGTTTTTAAATATTTGTTGCCCGTTCATCGTTCATTCATCGAGTTTTACGATTGAAGTGTATATATAAAACTCGTTAGAATTCAACGGGACCTTTAAACAAGTATAAAACGCACGGAGTTTGTATATTAAATTTAATATTTACTATCATCGCGCTTCCTCGAAAATCATTCCTAAAAGTTCTTTGAGTTATCATTTTCTTAAGCACTCCTTTTTCACTGGCAAACCGATGTCTTCTACTTTAAAGGAATTCCTGATAAACATCTTATTTATAAATAATAAACTTCCTTGTAGAGTACTCTCCCCTGAAATCCTTTTCCTCGTGTAATTTTAATTAGAGAGGTATTTGCTCAACCCGTAAGCTCTGTACAAAAGTATTACTAGATACTTAAGGAAGTCTTCTGAGCCGGAAGATGACGATGCACTAATTATTTTATTTTCTAAGTAATTCTCTCTAGAACTATAGTTTTTTTTTTTTTTGAAGTATGGGAAATCATCAAATGACTTCTTCCGCTCTGGGTGGAGCGTAATCGTATCAGACTCTTACTGACTAAACTGCGGTGACTCTTTCGAACAAATTCCGCAACCCTGGCAGGAGAACTTTAGAACTACAGTATCGTTTTGTTGTTCATTGCTACTTCAATGAGGGTTTCCTGATGTGACGAGCACCAGGTGGCAGCGCTGAGGCGACAGGTCCAGGCACCTGTCAAAACGCTAATGTAATTTCTGACATTTGTTAAATTGACATCCACGTCATGTTTACGTCAAAGTCACTTTTTCAATGACGAGGATCTCTCGCTATATAATAATAATACTAAAATTTATTCACCAAAATAATTAAACACATTTTACAAAAACTGAAAATTGTCTATGTTCCATTAAAACTGGCTTTAAGTTTGTAATATACATAGTTTGGGACTTTTTGCATCCGAACTAGGCGGTAGCCTGTATCTCGTGACGTATGTGGCGCCAACTGGTGACGTAAATTTTCCTGGAAACCCTTATTAAGCCATTCAGCCTTTTTTTGTGGATGGGTCATAGTCATCAAATGACTCGAGCTCGAGGTAGTCCTGACTAAAGCCAGGAAAAGTCTTCCACTCACCCACCTTCAAATGCCCTTTGCGTTCCAGGGCCGCGGTAACTCAAGCTATTCAGCCCTGGTGCTAGATTAGCAATCTTTAATTTGTACTGCTACTCTCTTTAACAAACATTTCACATGTAAACTACCCAAAGACGATTATGTTGACAAAATGTCTGCCAGTTTGCCATACCACCCAAAGGCTTTCAATCAACGCTGTCTCTTTTCATAAAATCATCGGCACATATTACCTAAAATCAATAATGTTAGCCCCAAAACTAATACCTACCACATACGTACAGCCCGCATATTCTGTTCAAACACATGTGACACGCTACTCCCAAAGGCCGAGATTAGTATTCCGCCGCCATCCTTGAGGATCAAAAGTTTAACTTATACGGGTCCCATAAATAAATAAGGTGTTCCTTGACGGCCCCATAAAAACGAGAGTAACACTTCACTGAAATATTAATGTGCTGAGTACTAAGACTAGTAGGTTTCGGTGGAGATTTTCACTTTATTAACACGAAAGTCAAAGAATATCTTGCTTGGATTTTTGGTTAAATCGACTTCATGAGTGATATAATAAAATTAAGAGATGTTACTGCAAAATATGTTGGAAAAATAGTTTAAGCAGCAGAAATATGTATTTTAGTTATTTAATTTGAAAGTCTAATAACGTCATCGAAAGAAAAAAACCAGGTTAAATACCAGGCTATGCTTTTATTAAAAAAACCACATTGAATTTAATTTTATAGAAAAATCTTTACAATGGCCAGTCGATTACTTGCTTTCAGGCTTAAAAAAACATCATAAAAATTGAGCACACCACACTATTCAGTTTTTCTTGTAAACATTTTCACTTTACCGAAATCCCAAGGGTTTTATTTCGGTAAAGTTTCGAATAAGACCCACTCAATATATCTCTAGGACAAAACATGCCAAAACTGTCGTAATAAAATATGACACCCTGTATGTTTATGTGTGTCACTTGTCTCCGTGATGTCACATGAGTGGGACGTGTCATTTGCTGTCGGAGCTTTATTGCTATTTCCCGCTGTTTTTCCTTAGCATAGGAAGACAAAAATTGTAGTCTAAGAATCGAATATTCCAGGGTTGCGGAATTGTTCAAAAGAGTTACCGCGGCCCACGCAAAGGGCATTTTGAAGGAACATGGGTGGGTTTTAGCCAATAAGAGTCTCAACACTCCCGCCCCCTCTCAGAGCGGGAGAAGTAATTTGATGAATACTCATGCAAAAGAAAAGAATAAAGATAAAACTAGCTTTCGGAACTGGTAACCTAAATATCAACGTGGTTTAGTTTTGATGTGTCAATCAATCACTGTCGATATCCTTTTGTATTTTCGGCAGAAACGCGTCAGTAAATGGGTGGAAACCAGAGCCTAGGGATTCCTTTACGGATTTGCAAATAATATTGGGCATACAGACAATGGAACCATTTTGTTTTAAATGAAAACTTTAGGGATCCAATGCTTCATTGCCATTTAACGTAGCAATGCTGCAAGTCTTCTGGGCATGTTTCCGGATGACAGCGGTGTGGACTTCGATGCCATAGTGTATTTTATTGTTCCATAGTATGTGTGTATGTATGTAACTCAGGCTGGTTTCCGCAACTCCACGACTAAGCGCGTATTTTGCGTGCAGGTGGGACAAATGTGTCATTCGACCCACCCCAGCTCCCCAAGGAAGGCCAGCAACGCGTTGGTGTTACCAACTATCTCACAGAGGGTACCTGGGTTTCCGAAGTACATAGAACTGTAATGAGCGACTACCGGGCAGCTTAGTAGTAGGTGTGCTGCTGTCTCGTCCTCCTCCATGCAGGCTCTGCAGAGTGGGCTGTCAGTGACTCCTATGACATAGAGGTGTTTATTAAAAGACCCATGGCCAGTTGTGACGGCTGTGACTGTACGCAACTGCTGTTTAGTAAGTCTTAGGGCTTTTTTCGTGAAACGGCCATCAATAGAGGGAAGTGCCTCTTTGGCCTGCCTGCACTCAGTATGGTCAATCCATAGCTTGTGATGTTTATCATTAGTACGTTTTCTTACCAGATTGCGTAGGTGACCGAAGGGGAGTGGTACAATAGGTTCAGGTCCTATCGTCATCATACTCGACCCCCTTCTNATAGTATTTACTTAGTTCATAAGAAAACTTAGATTAACCTTTTGAACGCCAGATCATAAACGCATCGGCGTGCCCCCGACGACAAGCCACAAATTTGCCGTATGTTATGTCACATATTTGTGACGTTTGGCGTACAGGGCAATGGCGTTCAAAAGGTTAAAACAATCGCATGATAACCAAAGTAAATAACAGAAATCGACAAGAGTTAGGAACGCTCGGCAACACAACTCGTAAGTTATTACCGATAACGGTCGGTAAATAGCAAACGTAGGTGAGTCCAACTTTACGGACAAGTTTCATAAGCCTGATTTGAAGCCAGTGAAACGAGCCACAGTGCATCTTCCGACATAACATAGCGTTAACAATACTGACGCATCGTTACTTTTGGTTCACGACTCGGGAACTAAAGGTCGGGCTGAGGGGTAAGGGGTATCGATGATAATGGCAGTTTAGGGTTGATCTGTACAGTTTGTTCTGTCTGTAGGAAACGATCCTGTGAACTCCTTGGCTGCAGGTCACTGGCTGACAAGTTAGGCGTTGGAACTTTGGAAGCTTCTGGCAGAAGTATAAATAGTGTTTGAAACATGAATGGAAAAGAGTATGGTTTGTTTTTATACACGTCAGTCATGTATTAGTTCCCTGATAAGCCAGAAAGCGTAAATAAGTATTCGTATAGTCATAACCAAGTGTTTATTTATTATAATATTAAGTAGTACCACGGGTAAGGTCCTGTGGTGCTACTATATCATCTTGAATACAGCCTTTTTATTCGTATGTAATGGATGGACACCCATCCACAGACCGACCACTCCGGCAAGTGCTGCAACTACTAGCATATCTAATAAAATTACTAGCTTCTGCCCGCGACTTCGTACGCGCATATCCCGTTTTTTCCCGTTCCCTTAGGAATTTCAGGAAAGTCTCTCTTAGTGCTCCCCTAAACTTCCCAAGGAACCTACATGCCAAATTTCAGCTTTATGCGACCAATAGTTTCGGCTGTGCGTTGTCTGTCAGTAACTCATCCACTTCATCAATAACAGAAGAATTTTATAATATAATATTTAATTTTATAATATGTAAGGACCTAATAATTGATATATCTAGTAGTTGTTAGGTCATTATGAAAAATACTAGCTATTTGTATTGGTAGGTACCGGTGCTCATGGACTCGGAAACTGAACTAGGTTCACCAGCGATTGTCAAAGGACCTCGTGTGGGTTCATTGTCAGACCAATGGACCGGAGAACTATTCTGTGTAGTTTGGGTATTAGTTTCAATGAATATATTGGTGCTTCGTCGATTTTGTCATTGTTTTTGTTTCTTGGATATCATTCTCTGTCATCAATTCATTCATCTGTCTAAAATTTTAAAATAAAAGAGGCTAAGCAAGCATAATATTTTTCAGACCTCAATATTTTTCGAACTTTTTTTAACTCGAACAAAATCTATCAAAACAATAAAATATCTGAGGATAAAATATTTCATAGTTTCAATACACGTTTATGTGTTAACACACCAGGGTGATGAAAGTCGGATCATTCGGTCGCAACGGATCGCCTCGAGCGGTTTTATTAAACATGCCGTTTGACAATATGCCAAAACTTAACACTTTGAAAAAGCTATCACGCTCTCTTTCAAATATAAAAAATATCACCTTTATTTGTATTATCAGCTAGATATTCCTCTAAAAATACGAATCGCGACAGAAATGCGAACGAAAACACATAAATCTTGAAGCCTAAATTATTTTAGTTCCACATTCTGCCTTTAAAATCCGAATTTAATAAGGTAAAGTTGTTTATTTCGGCCGAAGTTTGTTATTTATCGCGCGGAAGCCGGCCGGGCGGACGCGTCGCGTGCCCTGCGCTGATAAGCCGCCGGATAAATCCTGGATTATATAGGAGACGAGAGCAAGTTCTGATTTATTTGTATCGCTCTGATTTCGGGCCTAGGCTTTGTTGAATGTTGACTACCCTTTTAAAGCTAGCTCCAAAAAGATAGGATTATTTATGTACATACGTTTCTCGCTTTTTGGCGGTGTTAACCGAGATATGTTGATGGAATTTATTCATAGCTTGAGTTCAGATTAATACTTTAAGAAAATGGATGCAAAGATATTGTGAAGCTTCGAATCAATTACTTTGTTATATTTTTTTGGGCTCTTAGACTTTCTCAAAACACTTCAATTTACTTTCGTTTTATTCAGCATCTTGTACCCATATTTTTTTTAATAATTGAAAGAAAATACGCGCTCTTAGTTCTTTCAAAAGGTCTGTGCCTGGAATATATCAGTGTTGTATTTTATGTCTAGAAAAGGGATGAAGGTTTCTAAATTAAAAGAACACAATCTATACTAATATTATAAATGCGATTGTTTGGATGGATAGATGTATGTTTGTTACTCAATCACGTGAGAACGGCTGAACGAATCTTGATGAAATTTTTATCCTGGGAGTATGTTCCCTTGGGATAAATTTTGACATTTAAACGGGCGGAGCCGCGAGCGGCAGCTAGTGCTCAATCGTTTGTATAGGGTTGAGTTGTGTCAGCCTAAGGACCTTCACACAGTGGCTGAATGAGGTCCATGTTGCTTTTAACCCGAAAAGGAACTGGTGTAAAACTGTATGGCCGGATATAAGGTCGGTTAAGTAAGGGACTGAGGGTAGCTCGGTAACCTTGAGTGTAATGTTTCCCTTCCCTTGATAAAGGGTTCATGTTAATCACTTGTAATGTAGGGTTTTAAAGGATTTATTTCCGTATGCACCTTAAACAACATAATTAACGAAAACGTTTATAAACTTTTAAAAAGAAAAACTGATGAACGTTCGTCATGTTATCATGCAATACCATAACACATACAAGTTTGTCCCCTAAAATAGTAGAACACTTGGCCTCTACCGACTTTAGATTTCCTGTTTGTAAAAGCGGGAGAAACAGACGAATCGTTTCGTTTTATTCCTCACCCATAAAAAAGGACTTATCACAACATTATTTCGAATGTGCACTTGCAACGCCCACCTGAACTGCCCACCGTCGCCATTTGTCCAGGTAAAGGATGAAAGCCATCACTGAGGACAAAACGTTTGGAATAAAGGAAAAATAAAGCCCATTGCCCGCGTTTTACGGACGCAACTTAATGGTCCTACGGAAAATATGATATATCGACAACTTTTGTTTCCCGAACATTGCTTTGTTTGCGGATATGTGGGACCATCATAAAAATCGGATAAGATGAATTCCTATAGTCAGATTCAGTTATGAAGTAGTCCCGTGCTGGGCGCCAATATATTTTTATGTTGATGATTTATTCATTGCTGTCACCTGGGACTGCCGAAAGGTTGCTTAGGTTTGAATTGTCGTGCCAATGCACACAGTTTTGAACGTGAGTTAAAGAACATCAATTTTGCTTAAAGATATCTATCTAACTTTGTTTTTTTCTTCATCTTCTTCCCTAAGTTTCAAAGCCACATAAAACACTCCTAATATAATATCTAAAAATAAAACAAGAACTTACGAATTCAGGGCAAGCAATATATAAAATAATTGCTGTAAGCACAATAAGAAACCATTGCGAAAGTTATTCTGTCATATTTCTGATAAAGGCTCAGCTTTCCCGAGTAAAGCCAAACGAATTGACCTGTCAATCAAACCGCCTTCTTTCAGAACAGTAAATCAGTATTTCTGTACATAAATAATTCTAAGAAAATTGGATCTTATTCATTTTGTGGAACAAAAAAGACAAATTGGGAGATGGCTTAATATGAATATAATCCGATATTAAATTGTACCTATTTGTTTCTTGTATGAAATTATACGTTATTGTAGTGTAGTAGGGTTCTTACAAATCCTGTGTTTGTATGGAAATGTTTATGTTATATCTTTAAATGCTACGCGTGGAAAAATAGGCAACATATAAGTATAGCCCATAATTTAACAAAAGAATGACATAATCGCATAAAATTTCATAAAACAATCAGACTCGTGTTACCCTCATAAGCCTCAGGAAAGCTTCATAAAAACACGCTCCACATAAATAAATTAACCTCTTAGGTAACTGTCTCACTCAAATTCCGGAACGCGTCAACATTTTAAACCCTTCCCGCAAAAACTGGAAGCCGACCAGATTCGGAACTCCGCTTGTTCTACCAACGCGGTAACAGTGAACGGTCCACTCAAACTCGCCGGATTATCCGTGTAAGCGGACGGATTAAGGCTGACAGTCACGCTAGAAGACGGCTCCTCGAACTCTTATCTCGCTATTTCAATTAATTCTGTGTTCAATCCTCGCTGCCCTTCCCTGCAACTGGATCTCGGCTTAAACCCTCTTCTTCAAACTTCCAACTTCCGACCATGTGGGAACTTGTCCGCGATATGAGGGTATGTAGAATTCTTCGTATATTTGGATTGAGGAAAGTAATTAAAGCGAGACCAAGCACATATCTTCAAGTTTGATTTAGTACTTGAAGTGGGTTTCGGCAAATATGTTTAAATATGATTCTTGTCTGTAATTACTTTCGGTGCGGCGGCATAATGGGAACGTTTATTACATATCAACCACTACTTGTTAAGAAACTGTAGTTACTGCAAACATGTTCAACCCTAATGGAAATAAACTTTGTTCATATTTGCTGCTGTCACACACAACACAATTTACACGAAACATTGAGTTTTATTTTATTAATAAAACAATCAGTTATAGAGTTAACAGCATTCACTTCCAAATGTTATTCTCCTCTCGTCCGTTATAATTGAAATGAGTCCCACGTGGGCGCCAACTAAGCGGGACCAACAAAAAAATGTTTTATTGTTTTCAACACGTTAAAATGTTACCGTGGCGATACATTGTTATACATCTGTACAAGTTTATTTAGTAGCATGTGTGTGTAGCTGAAATTTTATGGCAGCAATAATTCCACGTGAAATGGTCTATTCTTGAGGAGCACGGAGTTCTTGTACAAACTTAACGTTGGTTTAATAACTTTGGGTAAATGGCGTATGTTTATGTTTTTATTGTGTTTGCTCGACGTTCTTCCGCTTCAGGTAATTTAAAAGGATAATTAAATTGGCAGAGATATGACAAAGAAATAATGATGGCTCCAAGTAATGCTTTAGAAAGAATAATATTCAACCTCGAGCTTTTATTGCACCTAGTGCCTTTGAATATCAAGGAGATATAATAAAAAGTACCGCAGCACTAGTTACTGGGTCAAGAATATCGTGAAATATTCTTATTTCAAAGAAATATCGGTTCTTATTTCTAGACTTTCATAAGAATTGTTTACTGTGTTATCAACTAAGGTTTCACGATACAGTAAAGATATCTTCGAGAAAAATGTTGTCATAATAATATCTGGAATACTTGGGACTAAAAGGAGCTTTCAATTTTAATGTATAACAATAGTTGTGGATCGTAACATAATGCCCAATATACAATATCGTCGAATAATTTAAGATTGGACAATGAAATAGTTATGGAATCTGTATTTCAGTTTACGTAAATCGGTGTTTATTTTTATATCCTTTATTCTTAGCCAAGATATACAGACACGATTGACAGACAGTTATTTAATCTATAATATTTCTGCGTGATTAAAATGACTTGTTTCAAAAGTTAAGTAGTATTGTTATGTCATTTTTGTTCGCTTACACCTTCCGAATCTCTCGGTATTATTCGTTCTAATTAAAAAAACCAGTCAAGTGCGAATTGGACTCTCCCACGAAGGGTTCCGTTCCATAAACCTAAAAAAAACAGGTATCTTTTATCGTTCATTTTCAATCGTCTTCCTATTACGGTCCATGAGACACAACCGGTGACAGACCGGCGGACAGAGGAGGCTTAGTAATAAGATTCCGTTGGTATTCGGGTACTCTGAAAATCAATTTTAGAAACTTCTTCTCTTCGATTCGATGGTGCGCCTTAAATATTTTGTGTTGTACTAGTATTTCGGTAACTAAAAAATATACATTATATTTTGTAACAATAACCTACAAAATAGTTGACATCCCTCTTTACAAAATAATATAAATCTCAGCCGGTCTTGACACACGTCACACATACGATCGGCTATTTGTCGGCCATCTTGTTTGTTGGCCATGTCAGCGTCCGTCGCCCACTTTGCGGCGTCGTGCTGTGTTTGACTATCGTTTCCGTAACATCCATGTATTGTTTCATCCTCTGCCACTTGCAAGGATTTCCGGGTACCGTATTTTTGTTTACGTAAGAAAATCACGGTTGTGGCGACTGAGAGTTTGAATCGAATTGGTACATTTCCAGATTGGATATTAGAAAGTAGCTACGTTTGGATTGAAATCTCAATCATTTTTTGTTTAAATAGAGACGCTTTATGACATTGTTTATGACATGTTATCTTGAATATTGAAAACAGTAAAGAATGGTTCCCGTAAAGATGTACATAACCTGCAGTGGAATTTGATTCTGCAAGCTAAGCTTGCTACAAAGACATAAACAAGAAAATGTTTTAATCTAAGACCGCTTTTACTTTTAATGAATGGTATTTATCTATTACCTGCCATATTCCCATGCTCATATTTCACGATTTACAAAGATAAGGAACCAACACATTGTTTTTCTCTCTCCCCTCTCCCAAATCAGGAATATTTTCTTTTATTTTCACTTCCCTCCGTTACATTGCAAGTAAAATATAGTCGCGATAACTGCTTACCCCGCCGTGAACGTCTGAACGCCGTCCATGATTACAGCGACATCTTAACGACCAGCTATTTCTATAGAAGCATTATCACGATTTGAAACTAGACGTGCCCAGTATTTATTGTGGTATTCTGAATAATATTGAGAATTGGTCTCGTATTGTTTCGAGATATCGAGAAAGGGGGTAGAAGCTTTGTTCGGTTTGAATCTAGAACTTTGTTTAGACCATTGCCAATTATAATTTTGTGTGGGACAATAGCTAGTTATTAATTTCAAGTATTTATTGTGTTCTGATGCAGAGTGCGTTTTGACCAGATGCCAACTCAACGCATGGCCTATGCATTTGAAATCATCAAATTAATGAGTTCTCCCGCTCTGGGTGGAGCGAGAGGGAGTTTCAAACTCTTACTGACTCAAACCCGCTCGTTGTTCCTTCAAATGACCTATGCATTGAGTGGCATCTGGTACAAATACTATTTACACAGGTGAATCAAAATGTCCCTTATATCAGAAAAAAGTGCTACTAAATTCTTTCAACATTCTCTGACCCGGACCCTAACAACATACCATCTTTCCCGCTTTCAACTCCCGCCAATAAAATCACAATTTGACAAACTTCAAAGAGTGTGTTGACAAAGACTATGCGCCCGTATTGTCGCCGAACTTTCCCGAAGTTAGCCGAAGTTGCTCCGACAACTGCGCCTGCCTCGGTCGCGACCACAACACAATTACCTGACTCGCTGTACAAACAATGGGTCAAAGTGACCCGTGACAAATTATTATCCTAGTTTAAGTCGTGGCCGACTTAAACTCGGATAATAATTTGACGGAACGTAAAGTGACGGACTTGGCAAGTTCCACCATCGCTATAATTGACTTGGCAGAACCTTGTAAGAGTTAATAACGTTAAATAAGCCGACAAGTTTTGATTGGACTTTATTGAATACACACGAAGCCTGAAACTTGGTGTTGCCAGCTTCACAAATACCCTTGATAGGGGCAATTTGCTTATTGCTTTCATGAGATATTTTACTTGTTGTTGGAGAAGATTTTAAGTCCGTATTAAATATGAGTTCTTTTCATTAATTGGTAGTGTAATGAAAAAATATGATCTCAAATAGAAGTCCGCTGACAAAATTCAAATAGCGGTCTACGATTTAGTTTTTCTGAATGGACAGTGGTAACGGGCAGACAAAGCCAACTAAACGGGCAATTCCAGGGAGCAGCATGTTTGAGTTATACCTATGAAGCATAGCTTTGCAGGGTTTACGGAACAAGGATCTAAGAAGCCTTTGTACATCGCAATAGATAAAAACGTCAGGATGACGAAATTCCAGGATTGCCGAATTGTTCGAATGAGTTTACCGCGGCGCGGTTCTGGAACGCAAAGAGTATTTGAAGGAACACGGTAGTGTTTTAGTAAGTTAGAGTCTGACACTCCCTCCCACTCAGAAAACAAAAAAAAATAAACTGCAGAAAAGCTTTATTCCCAATCATTTTGATGATTCCTTTAAACGGTCTCATAAAACTATTCAAGCAAATGATACTCAAGCATTTGTTTCTCATTTTATTTCTCAATTTCAACCCTCTCATATTATTATGACCGTCGTAACTTGAAATAAACTTTAGAGTCAGACAATGCAAAGTAAATAATGTTATGTTTAATTCAGCTGAAACATTATCTGTTCACCTAGAATATTTTATTGATATTGTGTCTGTGTTATGAAGTTTATTGTAAAAGACATGAATCGTAAAAGGGTAACTAAAGGGTTTATTTGTTCAGTTTCACCAATGCCGAGTACTTGCCTTTGGCTTCTTGAAATTTCAATGTTCTCTGTTAAAATCAGATCGAAGAAGGCGGCTTTAGACTGAGACCAAATCCTTTCAACTGTATTAAATAGAACATTAGTTTAGTACCTACAAGAAGAATAGAAAACACAATACACAAATTGCACAAATCATCATCTGCCTTTTCCCAATTATATTGTGGTCGGCTTCCAGTCAAACCGGATTCAGCTGAATACCAGTATATTACGTAGAGCGGCTACCTACCAGACCACCATAACCCATTAACTGGGTAACACGGTACTCCTTGGCAAGACTGGAATCAGATGTTCTGGCTTCTGACTATCCGTAACGACTGCCAAAGATCTACAAATGACAGCCGGGACCAACGGCTTAACGTGCTTTCAACACAAATTGCACACATTCAGAACAATAAAATCTTGAAAAAGTAAATATGTAGCAGTTTTACAATCAGTCTACCGAGCACCTTCCCAACTATATTGGGATCGGCTTCCAGTGTAACCGGATCCGGAACCGGCAGCTGAGGGCCAGTAACATGGAGCTGCTGCTTATCTGGCCTCCACAATCCAGTAACTTTGTAACACTATATCTCTTGGCCAAGACTGGTATCAGATTTCGTTTACTCCACTCTCGGCCCCTCGGCCAACAATGTGTTCACTGGACCCCTAACAATAGTTTTTTCTCGACCCTTGGGTGTCGTGAGTAGATTTTATTTTTCCAGCCAAGTTTTAGTTTCCTCTCGACCCCCAAAGTACAGTTACGATGATAAATCATCTGGTCCATTCAAATTTTGAATCCTATTTTATTAAATAATTTTAATTTATTTGTGCTCTTGACTATCCGACTGTCAATCATCGTCATCATCTTCCTGCTCTTATCCCATGTTACTTGGGGTCGGCGCAACATTTTTTTTTTCTTCCATTCTGTCCTGTCAGCCGTCACGCTATCACTAACTCCATTTTCTTTTGTACCGACTGTTAATACATGGGGTATTTTCCTGAAAAAAATTTAATAGTCCGTCAGATAGATTTTCAAAAAATATTAGATCCGTATTTTTTCTTTTATCTCTTAAACAAAAAATGGAGACGATACAGTGCTTTGAAAACACCCGTGACGTCACTATGATGGTACAATTTTTACCAGCAACGTGTTGTCACGCGTTTTAGTAAAATGTCATATTATAGCAGTTTAATGTCTGTGTTTATTATAGTCAATAGAAAAGCTACTAAGTCGCGTTTCATTCTTGAATCATAAGCTTCATGACCTTTATAGTTCCAAGTGAGAGCCACTTGGGATTCGATATAATATATCTGACACCTGACCTTTTCGCGATATTGCTGTATTACCCACACGTACCTTGGGTTACGGTGAAACGAGTTGATTGTAACATGGAGTGGGGAGGAAAGTAATACTCGTGCGGTAACTCTTAGCACAGGTCTTAGTTTATGATCAAAGTAAGAAGGATGATTGTTCAGAGATGGTCTCTCTTCATGCAAGCCTAAAGCTGTATATTATGGTGGTCCCCTCACATCACTTTATCAGTTTATACATCCATACTAATATTATAAATGCGAAAGTGTGTTTGTCTGTCTGTCTGTCTGTTACCTCTTCACGCTTAACCTTCAAGCGGTCGCGCGGCGTCGAATCGACCGCACCGGATACATTTTCATTTATAATATCAAGATTTCTAGTCACAAGTATTTCTCGTTTCTAGTAGCCTGTCATTAGTTCAATACGCATAAAAACTACTGCACTCCCTCCTTCTCCGAGCCTCCAAAAGGGAACAGAATGCATATGTTTAAGTGGCGGCGAAGGCGTCGAAACGACTACACGCGCCTGATTGTAATTTTTACCTTTTATTTTTACCTTGACGATATGACTATTTCTGAAGTAATCTAGACTAGAGTTGATAATAAACAACGATACCAATTATTAGATCGTATAATAGCTAATAAAAATTAAAAACATCTAAGTAAAACAACAAAACTCTCGAAGGAGAGACCTTTTTGGTTGGGCGTGTATAATATGTTAGTGTTGTCCTTTATTCAAAGAAAATGGTTTATTTTATTATTTTGTTTTAAAATTAAAACAATTTGTTTCCTAGCTCAAAAATAGATAATTTCAGAATAAAAATAACAAATGAGTTTCAATTAATCGGTGTTCTAAATCCCTGAAATCTTCCGTAGGTCATTTCGGTTACGCGCGACCGCTGCCGTTTCAAATAACCACGCGCCCGCTTGAGGGTTAATCCGCGGAACCGATTTCGATGAAATTTTGTGTAGAGATAGTTTGAGTACCGGGAAAGGATTTAAGTTATTTTTTGATCCAGGAAGTATGTTCCCTTAAGATAATTTTCGACGTTCACGCGGGCGGTGCCGCGGGCGGCAGCTATTCACTTTATAAATATTTCACTAGATTTTTCTGCGGCGTTGCGAGATTGGCCTATCCCCCAGAAACAGTGCATTTTTCCTGAAAAATATTCCACTCAGCGATGATGTAGCTTTATATCAGTGAAAAATTCAGTGTGTATCATTTATTTTATTTATTAAATAGCCACATGGTTAAGCGCACGCTTATCAAAAAATAAAACTTGAAGCGACTTAAATGCAAAACTAAAATATCCGAAAATGGGAATAAAGTTTTAAATATAAATCTAACCGTGAGTAAAATCTTATCCCAAAAAGTTATCACTCAATCTCGCCGTTCGTCAGTAACACAAAAAACACATTTCTTTTTATACCATTGACACCACTTCGCGATTTAAATCTGAATATCAAGAAAAGTAATAACTTAAGGCGCAGTCGTAAGCACTCACATCAAAGGTGTTTAAGGTGTGATTGCCACGGAGCCGGGTCTGACAGTAAACGTGGCAATATCGCCCGGGCCGTTTGATGTGTGTTTCATTACGCCCTGGCGGTATTACCTTTCGTATGATTATTAAATATGGTATATTGGCGCGATAGGGTCTCGTTGAAGTAATGGTGAAATTGTTCTCGGTTAAACTTTGATACATCAGAAGTGAGATAGTTTATTGTTTGATTATAATTGTGTTGTGTTGGTTATGAGTCTCTAGCTTTTGGAGAAACGATTAAATTATTGCATGAGTACATAAGTGGGCCATTTTCACGATATGAAATATATTTGTTGGATGTCGTTCGTCGGGGTCTTGCTTTGTTATTTATAGCCCTGACTAGCGAATCCCCGGTTTGTAGATAAACAAACCTTCCTCGTTGATCGCTCTACCTATTAGTAAAAACTGTATTAATAATTGGCGTTGCGTGGTTTAGAAAAAGTAAGCGAAGAAACAGACACGAGGCAGACAGCAACTTAAGGAGATTAGAAACGATTAGAAACTATTTATAAAGCCTTACTTATCTCTCAAATAATTTTGAATACAGCACTAATAAACCTTTATCATTTGTTTCAGGTACACTCCAGCTTGCTGCTACTCTAAATAGTAATATCTGAAGTACATTTGATTAAATAATAATACGGCACACGATATGGTCGTCGTGGGAAAACGGTACATCCCCCGCTTCTAACGGCACTGGAGGTGGATAAAGTGAATAAATTGGATAACACGGCGTATTTACCCATCCACCCACTGACTGGATAGCTAGACATACGTCCGCCTTCGCGGATAATATGGAAAATGTGTGGGGGATGATGTCTTTCGCTTGAAGTAATGAATATAATTAGTTGACGTTAAACTAGGTATAATAATGTATATGAAAGCGAAGGTTTAAATTAAAGCACCTTTTCATATAAGAAATAAATATAAAGGAACCTTGAGAATCTACTATTACCACAATGAAATTGCCCAAACCTCTGGGAGCGGAAACTATAAGGAAAACCTGACCACCACTCCGTTGTTTTATGACCTTTTTTGGTTAAAAATAACGCCACGTGTGACCTAATTTCATTTACAATTTACTTGATCATTCAAACCGATATCCCTTAGCCCATTTACATACTTAACTTTATAGTTTCGACCTTTGGAAAACCTTGGGCTACCCAAAAAGGTTATTTACGAAACATGTCCGTCCGTCCGTCACAGGTGGACATTAGCTCAGCTCTCACTAATGAGAACAACTTTGAACGACTACCCGCAAAAAGTTGGGAGTACATCCAGACCACCCGTTTTCGACAACTATCTGTAATTAGAGGCTGAAGCCGGTTTTTTGGCAGTTTTACCAGGGACGGGAAATTCTAATTTGGGCCGTGTTTAGTTTTATTTAAATTAGTGACTAGCTGTCGTCGCTAGGGGACTATTTTGTTTCCTGGAATCTAGAAGTTTCACTAAATGATCAATCAACCCCACCTTTTGCCACAGCTGGAAGGAGACAAGGTTCCGGGAATCCTTGGTTTTCCGCTTTTCGCATTTAATCAGCCCGAATGTAGTTGATTATGTGAATTCTAGCAGAAAAAGGCGCCTTAAGATGTCTGCTGATTAGTTAGAACTAAAATATACACTTGAATAAAAATGAATAATTATCAGGCCAAACTATAATATATACATATTCATTGCAGTGTTTTTCTGATATCAACTGTGCAACCAGTTTTGTTAGTCAAAATTTGGCGTAGTCAGAATACACCCACAATAATCGCAAACTTAACTTCATATTTCGTTGTGTTTGGAATAGCACACATCTCAAGCTATTGTTCTCTGCGAGGTCCCGAACTAGCTACAAAGTGAAACCAAGGCAATACTGTATTATGACGTCGGTGCTCCAAACTTGTGTATTGTGACGTCATATAATAGGAGTGACTTATTACTGGCAGATAGGGTTCCTCGAGTATATTAGAACCTACTTCATTATTTTGGTATGGAATTTTGGGTTGGGGATATTTTCGTCTGTTCTTTGATACACAAACGCGTACTTCAAATACGAGTGGTTTAAGGTTATTATTGCTTGAGCCTAGGTCATCAGTAATGTACATACTTACTCGTCTATGACGTGCTAGTCTCAGGCGTAGTAACTATGGAAACTAAAGCCAAACTGAAATCCAGATAACCAACCAGAGCACCTGACCTAAAATCAAATCTAAGCCGTCGAAAATTATGACGTGCTCGCCGCTCCAAATTCAAAAGTTACGTCTAGTGACGTCACTTAGTACCTCATTACTATCAGCGCGAGCTCTCCGCATATTAATTATGTGAAAGTTCAGTATAGTTTATAGTTCCTAGTTCGTAGTCGGGGGCGATGTAGTCATTACGGGCGAGGTGGCTTTCAGGCGAATAATGTTAGAGGGAGTTAGTGTTTCATTGGCTAGTTCGGTTTACAGAAGTTTGGTTTGCCAGGGTAGTTAAATACTTTTGTTAATAGGACAATTTTCATAACACACTGCGAAATTATTTCTCTTTACATTTATTTTGACCTTGTTTTCCAACCACTTGATAAACAAAGTCTTTCTCATTGCTACCAATAATTTTTAGAGAGGTGATAAATAGTCTGCCAATATACGTGCTCAAAACAACACCCAATTTTCCGGCAAAAAGGTCTAATAAATAAGCAAAGAACAAATGTACACATTACACATATTCCACCGGAATAAAAACCATAGATTTCCCCTCTTCAAATATGTTTCTGCTCACCCGCACTCAATCTTGTCGTAACACATTGCCACTCCGAATCAATTCCTCGCTGACACATACCAGTTTTTGCTTAATTTTCCCTTTCTACCCTTCTCCACGGATTCACAGTTGCCATGTGAATCACTTGTACCATGTTTTTTCCAAATTAACGAGTGTGGCTCTTAGCCCCACTCTCCCCTTAGTATTCCACGCAAGCCTTTCATGAAAATTATTATGAATAAGAGTTTTTATTCGAGGAAAAGTATACGTGTAAGATTGCGTAAGATTTTCTTTTGCCGCAATCTGGGCTTCTGGGGTACCCAAGTTTTTGTGGAAAGCTGTAGGGTACAATAAAAGCTAGATGACAACATGTTTTACTTAGTGACTTGAATACTGAAGTAGCCACGAAACGAAAAGTATTATTCTGTTACGAGACTTTGTGTCATGAATGTACCAATTTCACTTAAATTAGAGTCTGGAGTCACTCGTTAGTCGATACTTATAGACATCAAAAGGAACGTGGGACATTTCGATGTTGGCGCCCAACGTGGGACTGATTTAAATACAAGTAATTCTCGTAATTGTACGTCTAGCCCTGAGGAACTTAAGTCAACCATTACAAGTCAAAGTGGAGAAGGAAACCGCGCGTGCTATTAGACTAAATCGACTAAAATGTAATTCGGCATCAAAATGGCGACGCTGAGGCCATAATGGTGGCTTAATGGCACATGTAATAGTGTAAATAATTTCTGATGTGGGCCTTTTAGCGCAGCCCGACGAGAAAATATTTACAGCGATTTTGTGCGGCGGTAGTACGTCCTGGGGGTTTTAATCCAGGAAGCCGGGGTAATTAGTTTAATCATCTTGGGGAGTGCAAAAGCTGAGTGGACGGGGGACTGAAAATATGCTCATATGCGGCGTTATTACTCCGTGAAGTACCGCTTAGCATGTTATTAATTTTAACTTTCTGATCATAACATGTTGGGATAAATAATGTGTTGGTAAATCCAATGAATACCTACAGTTCCCAATAAACGCTCCTAAAAGATTTATAAACAAACGACATTCGGAGAACACCCTTTTGTAAGTGACAGTTCGTAAACAAAGCGGTTTGCGAACAAGGGATTGCTCTTAACCGCCACCTCCCTGCGTTAGGCCGTCGTCGGCCGAGCCTCAGTCATACCCACATAAGGCACTCCGGGCAACGTGGGTACTTGGGTACCCGGGTGGTCGGGTACCCGGCAATAACCGTAAAAAAACTTACCTACACTACTTAGTGGATAAAATTCACGGAATTTGGAAAATTACCTTGTGTGTGACGTAAAACCGCAGTGGAGAAAATTTTCCATTGAAGTAATGTAATAATATTGGATGTACGAGTATGTAAAACCAGTATAACTGTCTTGGATTTAACTTATTTTCTAGGAAATACTTACTTTCAAAAATTACATCATGGAAACGTCAAAGTAACCTTTTTTTTTTGGTACTATCATACATAGCCCATGTCGTTTAAGTATAAATTACAATTAAGAAATAACCTTTTAGAAAAAATATTTGTGCTCAATTACAAGCAAGTAATATTTACCTTTAAAAAAATACTTTTTGACACTTTCCCAGCCCTGGACCACACGTGACAACCACAAAACACCAAGGTTTCCCGTGCCCAGAATATTAATAAAACGCGTCCGAGATCCGACGTCAGTTTTACAACTACCCTCTTTAAAAATAAATCGGTTTACGCACATCGGAGGGTAGGATGGCGTTCCGTAAATATGTTTCGAAGGTACTAAAGTCCTTCGAAGGCATTTTGTTCGGTAGACGGAGTAAGGACAGGTTTCTTTTGTGTTAGTTTTGAGGCTAAATAACAAAGGAGAGGAGTTTTTTTTTAAGGATTGGAAATCATCTAATGACTCCTTTGTGCTCTGGGCGGAGCGGGAGGGAGTGTCAGACGCTTACTTGTAAAACCCATCCGTGTTCCTCCTAATGCCCTTTGCGTTCCAGGGCTGCGGTGACTCTTTTGAACAAATTCCGCAACCAGGCGAGAACATTTTGTTGCATTTGAAAATAATGTAGATTGAAAATATTACTTTTAAATTAACAGATATTAACGAACTAATACGAAGTGGGAATTATAAAAAATTAAACCTCTTGCGCTTTTGATATATTTCATGAAACATATCTTTTTTTCCTCGGCTCCCGCGGCTTAGTTTTTTTTTCAGAGAATTCGATGATACTCGGAAACACTGTAGCTGACCAACAGTGAATTGATTTTTTTAAATCGGATCAGTAGGGACCTACTTCCAGAGATTATTAAGGTTCCGTACCCGAAGGGTAACCAACGGGCCCCTATTACTAAGCCTCCGCTGTCCGTTAGTCTGTCCTCCTGTCAGCGGGCTATATCTCAGGAACCTAACAGGTAGACAGTTGACATTTTCACAGAGTATTCTTGTTGCCGCTATAACAACAAATAATAAAACTAAATAAAAAAAATAAAAGGAGTTCCATACAAGAAACGTGTTTTTTGCTCAATATCTGTTTAATAGGGCATCAAAAGAAAGGCCGTATTTAGGATTTAAATATAATTATTTATTATCCTTTATTTAGAATAGAATAGAATAGAAAACATTTATTCGATACAGACATAACACAACAGCAACAAAACACAAAGTAAAAGAGAGAACGATCATAAGACAACAATTATCTAGCCAGCCGCTAGCTGAGCGTGCCTATACCGAAAGGGTTACCATCTCAGTATTTTAGTTGTGAAAGGTCGTGTGAAGCGTCCGCTAAGACGCTAAGAGAGATAAAACGAACTAAAGAAAAATATCAGGAATCTCTCAAGAATGGCATAATAATGGATTATAAATTAGGCAATGGTACGGAACCCTTCATGCGCGAGTCCGACTCGCACTTGCCGGTTTTTTATTTGTCAAACAAATAACGAAGTCTCTGTAGGTAATATAATTATGTAGATATTAGTCTAGAAGTTTGGATTTCTGACAACCAATAAGTTGCCTTTGCCCCCACAAAGGTTTAAGCTAAAGCATCGCTTAGCCAACTTAACAAAAAGTTTTAGTGTACCATAAAGTGTACGATAGTGTGAAGTGCTCTTTTATTTATTTTTATTGCCATGTACCCAATGTTTTATGTACTGGAGGTCAATGACCGCTTCCTTTGTTTCCTTAACTCCGTTCTATTATTCCCTAGCGTTGTTTGTTACAGCTTATAATATCGTCGACGTGGAAGAGTTACATGAGTAATTCCTCACGCCAGGTCCCCTGAGGAGCAGGCAGAGTGTACGGTTGGTAATGGCGGCCTTAATTGAAAGTGATAAGGGTATTATCTTCTAAATTTAGACGAGATTAGTTTTACCCCGTGGCTTTGCTCCCGAGGAATTTCCACTGTGTTTTGAATAAAATATCCGCCAAGTGCGAATCGGACTTGAACACGATGGGTTTCGTACCATTTGTCATTTTATTTTATTATATGACGAGAAGATAGGTAGGATTGAAGGTTTAAGGATATAAATTCTTTCCTTGTAATATAAATTTTTGATTTTGATTTATTTTGAATAACACACTTAACTTTATACCAACTTGAAAAAAAATTGGTATAGACGGACGTACAAAGAAGAGATTTTGAGAAAGAAGAAATTATATCTCTTGACAAAATTACATCATTCGTTGCCATAATAAAAGTTGTTACCTATATTAGTTAGAATGGCGGATCACACGATTCATCTCCGCATAGATCAAAATAATATGGGATTGATCTGTTTGATTTGAGAATAACCATCGCCATTATGGGTAATGACGAAATTCTTAAAGCAATTTTGACCACATCATCACTCACTTAACAAAATAAAGTGTTTCATTTTTTTTTTATTTAATATGAGTTTGCTCTTGACCTAGAGTCTAGGTCATAGATGACAGAGACAAAGTCGACGATGGAGCGAGCTTACCCAGAAGAAGCCTGTTCACATCAAATGAGAGCAATATTATGCAAAAACTATAATAACACAAACCGAACACGTCTGAAATAAGACCTCATCACTTAATTACTAACAAATCAATTAATGACGTTCAATTAACCACAAATGTATGAAAACAAAATTACATCTATTTGGAAATTATTCAACTTAAATAAATATCCAATTGTAGTGAATCTGTAATGCGAGACTATCAATTTATTTATATTAATTAAACTGTTTGATCGACATCTGTTAATTGTTTCATTTAATTATTCAACAGTTTAAGCCAAAGTAAATACGCTGTTGTGTTTTTAAAATGGAGTATTTTGCTATTGACAGTTTTTAGAGTTCTTGATAGGCAGCGTCGATCTAAAATGTCGAAGTCAATCATGGCGTTGAAATGGAATACGAGCAACATCGATGAATTCTGCGGGGGTATAATGTTAGGTACCGGTAAACGGCGTGGATAGAAATTCAGGGGTGATAAAAACTAAACTTTTATTCAAAATTTTCACATAAATACTATATTAATTTTTTCACACGAAGCGTCCATTTAAATATAAAATAATTGTTGAAAAAATTGGAGGTCTTCATTGCTGCAAACAATATTTAAAATAACGTGAAAATTTCAATCAAAGTTTTGTTTTTATTCGCCCATCATTTCTATCCACCCCGGTTTTACCCGGTATAACACCTTGTTATATTATGTAGTTAGTTTACTCGTAAAAACGAAAGTTAGTTTGTTACGCTTTTACGCCTATATCGCTGAACCGATTTTGATGAATGATAATGAGAGAGTAATGAGACTAATGATTATGAGAGTCGGTTATACCTAGGTATTTTTTTTTTTGGCGATAATGTATATAAACGCGAGCGAAGCCGCGGGCATAAGCTAGTCCTTCATACCTAAAGAAAGCCAGTTTGCGTCAATCAAAGCAAGACCAAGTTAAATTTAATCCATTTAAAATTTCAAAGAAAACGAAAAGTAAATCCACGTCTACCTACATAGTTAAACCTAAGTTAAACCAAACTTATCTCCGAGCCATTTTTAACAAAATATGTAAAATAACTTGCCCAAAAATGTTGTGAAGTCGCAAATCTAGTAGCGTAGCGACTAGCGACATGTCAAGCGCACGCCTGCCAAGTTTGTAACTAGCGTGCACCGAAACTTGGCGACTTGGCAGAGGCGGCCAAGTTTTTCCTGTTGCAGGCACTCGCGTCATAACTTTATAACTTCAATGGCCAAGTTCGGCGAACTTTAAATTTGTTGCCAGTTAGGATTTCTCTGAAATGTGTTGTGTACGAGGTTTAGCGTATTAAACATGCATGTTCGTATTAGGAACTTGAGTTAGCGGTTCTAGGTTCGTTTTTCTTTGAGACTAATAACCCTTTAAGTAATATGGTTAGGTTCATCAACTTATTTGGTTGCTCTAATTTGTAAACAGCTGGAATTTGGAGGCTCTCGTTAGGGAGCTGAATCAATGGCTTCATTCAGAAAGCGGTACTTTCGGACATGGCCCGTATTGGCAGAAGATTCCTGTCTCTAGAGCTCTAACATCAGCCCTTAGACAATGTTACTGATACCGGTGGACTAATACTTTTTTAAATAATTTTTGTTCATCTTCATCTCATCATCATCATCATCATATTAGCCGAAAGCCGTCCACTGCTGGACGGTTTGCCATAATCGCAACGCTTGGCAGGCAGGTTGGCGATCGCAGTGTAGTGTTGCAATGCACAGAGAATGCTGCTGCCCATTCTCTGGTGAGTCCCTTAGTCGCCTGTTAAGACACCCACGGGAAGTGATGGGTTGGTGCTATTCTTTTACGTCCGACACAATACATTTTTGTTCAAATAGCAAAAAAAGGAATTTGTATGAATATTAAAATGAATACACGAAAGAGGTAGACATTTTTTGGTTGTAGAAGGTAATCTCTGGAAGTAGGTACTGATGCGATTTCGAAATTTTGTTTCACTGTTGCAAAGCTACGAGATCGAATACTTTTATCCAGAAAAAAATACAATTTCTGTGGGGTACCTAGGGTACGAGCGAACCCGCAGAAAATAAAGTATTCTAATAAGTTAATTTAGCAACACAAGATATTAACGTATTGTTCTAAACATTAGTCCGTAAAGCCATTGCCCAGAGCACAGAAGTGATCCATTTTTGTGGCTAACTGGAACGAGTCCCGCGGGGATACTATCCTCACTCAGACATGTTATATTGCTTCATTGTGTTATATTTTAGCTTTAAAACTATGCTCTATCATTTGGTTATTGCCATTTAACATCAATAAAATATTTGGCCCTCAGGTATTCAGCCCATAAATTAGAAATTGACATCTAGGGATAATTTTTTGGCAATTTTAAAAATTTATAATTTGTCGGTCCCACCCACCCACTTTGCTCGACCTCAAGATCCAGAGCAAGGTGCTCTACAGTAGCACTTGCCATTAGATTAGACCATAGAAATATAAAAAAATCTATGGATTAGACCATCGGGGCAGTATTCTTTATCTTCAGTAAAATAGTATAGAAACTTGGCAATACTTACCTCATTACAAAGAAAAGAAAGTCACCGCGGCCTTGTAACGCAAAGGGCATTAGGAGGAACACGGGTGTGTTTTACTCAGTAAGAGTCTAACACTCCGTTCCGCTCCGCCCAGTGCGGAATAAGTCATTTCATGATCCCATCCATAAAAAAAGGCCAATAGGTTCCTCAGAATAATAACTTAACTAGTAACTCAAACATTAGTGCTTTCCATAAAACCTACCCTCAGTTGGTCTAGCAACTGTACTGTGTACTCTTCTACTAATTTCCAACAAATGGAAAATACCCTTTGGAAACTCTCCAAATCACTCATAAATTATGAAAATGAAAACCGAGTTCACTATTTGGAGAACATATCCCGTCCATTAGCCTAAACAGTACTGAATTTCACTAAAAACAGACCTTACACCCAGCTCTCCACGCAATACATTAGCTATTTCCCTGTATTCTAGTCCTGTATTCATTTCCCTGTATATTAGCCTAGTGCGTCCTGCATCCATTTCACTAGAAATAAGTGTTCATCAAAGCCACAGAGTAGTTAAAGGACAGAAACACCAATCTGTATTGTGTCCGAACAGAAATCATTAAGAGTTCAACCTTCTTCTTAAATTTTTTACTGTCCACCAAAACAACACTGTACAGTGATGAAAGCGAGCTTTACTTAGTTCAATGAGTTTTCTGATCTCCAAATCCGATAAAAAACTGCTGGCTTCTTGCAATGACTGTTATGCTAGACAATTTCTTTATTACCTTTGACTGACGGATACCATTCGAGTTCTGAGCGCCTAGTGCCCTAGTGTGACTTTTTCATACTTGATCGCTTTAAACCTTTTTTTTTGCCGTGACTACATCTAATAAATCGATGAACGCCGGCTGCACGCACGAAAAAGGATGACTCATAGTAACGTTACGCTCATTGTAACGGTACGATCATTTCATCAATGTTTTGTTATGACATTGGCAGGTTAAACTATCGAACGTAAACATACTTTACAGACAACCATTTTTTTTGGTTTAATGGCGTCTCGCAATTCACCTACGAGGTTGTTGATTGCTTAACCGGACTTGCCTGTGGCGGCCTTTATATAAGTATTAAAGCCTCCGGCTAGGGCTTATAAAACTTACAAACTAAGCGACAACACGCTAAGGGCACCCCCTTTGGGATACGGCCATCGGCTTAGGGCGTCGCTGGGGACAGGACAGCTAGGGAGATGGGCTGGATCGAACTAGGAGCATTAAACCTTTGCCAATGTCAAATCGTATGGAACAATTGGGTTTCATTGTTGTCACTTAGCGCTTATCAGTTTCAATACAAATTAACTAAGATCACGTAAATCGAACTAGTTAACAGAATATGACACCTCTCGGAAATCGTCCCTATTATGATTCATTATCGCTTAGTTCTCATGATGGGCCTTCTGTGTATGTCCCCACTTTGTGGTACGGCGTCCATTTCGCTAGATATTAGTGCTTATCTGAGTTGCCGGTGGTCGCGCGCGGATGCAAATGTGCTCAAATTGCGAGCTGCACAAAGGAAAATACCGCCTCGTTCTGTGTGTTTTTAAATGGAAATATGATATCGTTTGTGGAGAAAGGTTAAATTGAATAAAGTGGAAATTAGGGAAGTAAATATGCGGTAATTTGCTTTGATAATAATATTACTGTGAGAGAAGTATATTTTAGTGAATTGAGCTGGAAATATAGCTGGTAGTTACTATAAAGTGGCACCATCATAGTATTCCTAATTTACTTGTTAAAGTTGAAATCAAGTTGTAAGTGATCGTGTATTCGGATACAGACCACATTGTGGATTCTTTGCCAACCCTTCTAACAGAGAAAAGGCCTGTGTCTCAGGAACATTATAGGCTGATTATGCTTTTGACTTCTAGAGCGATATTTCACCTATCTGATCAACGAGGCTCTACAATCGTATAATATAACAAATTCAGGCAGATTACAATTACTTAACAGGCAGTTGGTCTCACAATCAAAGCCAGCAGGGCTGGTTCTAATCGACTGGATGGTAGGTAGTAGGACAATGGTAGGCACGCGTAGTGTATGGTGTCTGGAGACTAATCGATTTAGTGGCACAGAGTAGTAATGGCATGGAGTGCTCATTTGAAGAATTTGTTAACTCGACTTGATCATCGTTAACGAAATCATCTACCGGAATGACATTGGATCGTTGGCGTGTCAGTAAAGTATAACGAAAAAAATTAAAGCCGCAATTATGCTATGGGCAAGCTAATGACTACTAGGAAGTGATGGGGTGAAGTGGCGAAGATTTGGTACGGTTGTTTGTAATTTTTGACATCCAAAAAGTTTGTTATTTGTGTAAATGATTTTAGTTTTGACTGTCAATGGCAAAATCTAAAATCCCATATTAATCTTCCGAAATGTCTGTTTGTGTCTTGTCGGGCCAAATAAAATGGGCGAATCGACACTACCGCTATCTAATGCACTGAGTTTACACACGTTTGTTAGCATTAGTCGCGACAAGTAGATACAGTCTAGTCACCATCTGTGTGTGTCATACGTGATAACTCAGGTTAATTGAGTTTGAAGTGAACTATCATTCCTTCTAATAGTAATGATTTACCACTCACTTCAAGTCCGCTTTACCTAAGTTCACGGTGAAATGTTTTCAGAACTTCACAGTATTAATTCAAGCGAAATATTGTGCGTTGTATGAGTCTTTATTGTCACTCCACGTCCTCCATACTCCGTGACACATACCGTGCGAGTAATCAGTGCCTCGCCAATTATACACTAATTTGTCAAACGCGGTATTGAGCCGAGCACACAATGCGTGGTCCCGCGGCCCTTTGTTTGTGGGTAGGCTGGCTAATAGCCCCGGAGTTAAATAGATTTAATTAAAGATGGCGCTGTGAGGCGGTTGTGGTCTATGGATACCAAGAGTCTGTAGAAAGGCGTTTGAGAAAATTGAGACCTTAGGAATTTAACATAATAGGTTACTTTAAAGCAAATGTGCACCATCGTCAGCCACATCTTCGTTTTCCATCGTCATATGAACACAATGATCATACGCGAGCCTATCAAGAACAAAAAACAACATAAGATCTCGAATGTAGAATAGCTTATAAATATATTGACAGTTGGAAGAAAATATTCGAGACCAAATATAGAAACCACTGAAGTTTGCTGTAAGATACCCCAATTGTGGATTATCTAAACTCGCCTTTCCTTTGTATGTACAAGGACACAATATAATAAGGCAGACACAATATAATATAACAGTTTATGTAAACTGTTATATTAAATTGTAATTGTAATTGTAATATAATATAACAGTTTATGTAAACTGTTATATTAAATTGTGTCTATGTTTTTTGTGCAATAAAGACCAAGAATAATTGAATAGTAAACCTTTCTTAAGATTTTGCTGTGTTAGGTATCGTATCGAACTATTAAGTTTGAGTAATTGATACACGTTATAAGAAGTTAATAGTCCAAATCTCTTTAAAGCAGTTTATTAGCAAAACTAAAATGCGTTTTGCAAAACCATTCCACAGACCCTGAGCAGGTTCAGGTAGAATTCAGCTTCATGAGACGAGAGTTTTCTAAAGAAACCCTCTCCGAAGCAGAGCATCCCATCCGAGAATAAACTGTTCCTAGTTTCCTACAATTAGGAGAAAACTACGACAAAAACAGCGAAATAAAACTATACTGCGAAGTTTTTGTAACGAAAGGGCTCGGGCTAATGCATTCTCTTTCTAAACGATATCACAATGGAAATACCGGGAGCTCTTATATAGATCGTTAGCTAGATTACTTTCTAGTGCTTTCAACTCGAAAACACTATAAGGCATAAGCAATTTACTTTTTCCTTCAACACTAGGTACAGGCGTGGATCTAGCCCACAAACAAGGGTGTGGTCGCACTGTCACAGCCACCCGAAAATCGGCTATGTGCGAGTCGGAGTATGCGCTCGCTCAATCGATATAGTGCGTATATCAAAGCCAGCGTTTGGCTTTGATATTCTTATCCAAAGCGTTTAGGACGGTTAGTACTGAAGCCTTACCGGTGCTGGCAGGAACACTCCCGTCGATCTAGAGCTGCAGCGACGTGCTGCAATGTACTATTACGCTCGAAAGATCACGGACCCATTTTTACCGCAACGCGACCGTGCTAAGATCTCGAGATTACTTAAACCCACTGTGTTGCCCAATTTCTCACAGGTCAGGACAACCTTAATAGCAACTTATTTTCTTTTAAACTTGTGGTTTCGCCTTTTTGTCAATGTTCTACATTTGACATTGAATACGAACAAACCGCTCATCCTATCTTTTGGGAGTGTATTCTTTGGCAAACTGAACGCAATATTATGTGAGATAGTATTCAGATTACATCTGGAGTTGTTTACAATACGGACCTTGTAGAAACCAGAATAAATTTCCGTGTATTCAAGCGATTTTGCTATACCTAATACTGGAATCAAAAGTAACTCACAATTAAGGACCTATTAGTATTAGTGTTAATATATAATCCGTGGTGCTTGGCAACTGGGCTTAACCCAGTTGTATATGTTCCTTGGTGCCTATTGGCCCATCTCAATTCTGTCTCCTGTTTGAATAGAGGGAAGTGGAAATTATATATTTTTTTCCTACTCCTTCGCTTTGCTTTTCTGATTAATTTCGTTGCGGGATCCAAGGCAGTTAATTTTTTTCTCCGGGACGCGTCGAGCTTCATTGACTCGGTTTTTTTCTGGTCGCCACTGTTGATTCTGGCTTTCAGGAGTTGCAGTTGGGACTGAGAGGCGGGCTCGTCCCAAAAAAATAATTTTGAATTCCTACAAAGGAGATTTTTACAAAATATATGACGTTGGGCGTTGCCAGTATTTGTTTTATGATGGGGTACAGACCTTGGTCGCATGCTTCAATGAGATGAGTTACCAACTCTGGAATGGCGGAATTATGAACACATTCTGTTTCCCATTTGGCCATCCAGAGTCGGTATACATTTATAACAGTTGATTCACTATCGTTAATGAATAGCCGGAAAACGGACGTCACAAATCTATTAGGGTTGTGGGCATGCCCATCGTGCCCACAACGGTGGCTCCGCGCTTGACTAGGTAAATTACTTGCGTTAAAGTTCAATGTTGCACGCGTACCAACATCAAAATCACGTTGAATCATACACTTGAGGCGCATGAAACGATAGCACCCTCTAAATTCGCCTAAACAAAGTGATCGAAGATCAGACGTGCAGACAAGCGCTTGTGAAAAGCAATGGGTTTGCGGCGCAGTGTACACATTTCACGTGGCCAAACCGCCAGATACCTGATATCTTTAATGTTTGATCGGCAACGTGTTCGCAAGCCTCGCAGCATCGAGGTCGTGCCGCTCTCTCTGTGTGCCAACCTGGATTATTTATGTTGCCTTGGGTGAATCCTGTTAATTTTATGAAGTTTGCATTTGAGATGGGTTTTCTGTGTAATATTCATTTATTTTTGAACGTGTATAAATTGTTTTAGTAGCGCGCGTCGTGTTTTATGTTAATCAGTCTTTCATTTTAAATTAACTCTTTCCTTCTATTTATGAAACATTAAGTAATTAATTTCAATTTTGAGTGCTGTGTAGTCTTTTTCACGCGTAATGAAAATTTATGAATATTCCGCATAATTTGCTAGAATCAGGAAAAAATAATTTCACGCGAGTGTCTCAGTAAGGCGTGTGCACATCCGTTCATTCATATTAAATAGCGTATGCTTCTATTAATAGCTTTTGTTTCTTTTCGTTCTCATATAGCCTATAGCCTTCTTCATAAATGTGGCTATCATACACAAAAAGATTTTTCCAAATCCGACTGGATACTATCTGTATAGATATATTAGCTTCTCGCAAATTGTCTCGACATTCTGTCCGCCAGTGTACACAGTCTCGACAGATCAAACTGTTAACGGTATGGTTGACACAATTAATAACGGTTTAAGGATAATATTACTTCTACTGAGTGATTGGTAATTAAGTGCGTTCCTTGAAATTGGTTATACAAGTGCTGATTTGCAACGATTTGACCCCGAAAACATGGGGTCCATATTAGGGTTTTAGAGTTATCGAAAGATTTTTTAGAAATTTACTGCCTCACGACCGTAAACTGCAAATGATGAGAAAACTGTTCCACTCTGGATAGTCAACTGATACTTTTCGGATAGCTCTTGAGTAATTGAAACCCTCAAATAACAATTTATTTGCCAGAAAAATTGCCAGAAAGTGAAGCGTCGTAATGTTCAAGCTATGGAAATTTTCATAGCTCTTACAGCATAAGCGATTAATTTGTGCATGTATACTGCTCGCGCAAATAACCCGCGCCTTTACTTACTCCAGTTACTTGCATCGTGTACAAGCACCAAAAACAAAAACACATTTCATTGTTGTTAATCCTAAAGAGCGAAGTGAACAGTCTGAAATATAGCCATCCTAGTAAAAACTCATTAAGTAAAAGGTTCTCACGCACCGTACTTCAATTTTAATTGAAATGTAAATGTCGGCTCTGAATACGCCTTTATTTTAACTGAAGCAGATGTAGGGTTTCAAGTGATGTCAAATAATGCTCTTCAAGTGTATGATGCCTTAGTAGGTACTTACTGTTGGAAACATTGAGAATTAGGTGATGATTAATTTTAATTGAATGTTTGAAGCCCAGGGAATTTTGACATGCTTGTACCCAAATGTGAAGTAGGTACATGACGAGGCTTGCGGAGAATTCCTGAAGAATAAAAACACTAGAGATAAGTAAATTCAAAGTCTAAGTAAAAAGAAGAACCATGAATTAACACTTCATATTTTAACGTTTCAAGAAAAGCGTTTTAACCATACGGCTGAATTAACAGACATACTAAGCTATTAGAATTTGTTAAAAAAAATACCAAGGAAACAATACATGTATTGATTTATTTATTTGTGTACACACAATACACTCTAAAAAGAAAATTTTATACAGAGAAAATATTACAAATGTACCAATACATATTTTAAAGCAGGACTTGATGAATTTCTACATACACCTTTTCTACCAACAGAACTAAATTATTCCTTAAACTCATTCAACTAAGTCTCAGATTGAACTCCAAGCTGAACTTATAAATATAATTGAAACAGCCCCGTGGCTAGCGGCTGCTAACAGAATATCGTCAACACTACTAACTATACGAGTACTGTAACCATATAGCAAGTTAGACAGTTGCAGCCGGGCTTGTTACCTGGATCGATACGTTCTGCCATGCACTAAGACTTGTAGGTGGATACAAGATACAGTTTCTGATAATCGGGCTGCTGATTGACAAATGATTTTGATTCGTTAATACAACAGGTGAGAAAGATGTTTTTGCCGCTATAGTTGGCGTTGTTTTTAACACTATCTTGTTATTCAATGCTTCTCGCTTTCTACGAGGATGTCTACTTAAATCAAAAGTATTTGCTATGAACCCTTTTCATATATAGTTATCTTTGCACATGATAAAATCTTCGTCTATAGGCCCTATAGAGTCTCATCATCATTATCATTATTTCCACCGAAAGACGTCCCCTTTTGGACACATAAGCGTCCTCCAAACTTCTCGCCACATCGACTTTTCCTGTTTTTGGGTTTCTGTCTTCTTTTAATTCAATATCATTTAAGCATATTATTTCTTCTTAGTTCAAGGAACCAAAATCGATGACATCACAATACCCGCCTTTAGCTATGTGCCCCTGCACGTGATCGGCCCAAGTAATGACCTAGCACAGGTTATCTGTACTACTAAGTAACTTCAGAACTACCATTAGTATCGTACGGTAGTATCGGCGTAGTAAGTTGGACAGTTGTAGTTAGAGATTCTGATACCTGAGTTGTTAGATAACTGATTAGGAACAAGGCTTGATTGTGTTGTTCTAGTTAGTGGTGGTCTGATTCGATCTTAATTATCACGGATCTTCGTAGACAATTATTAGATATGATATTGTCTGTTATACCATTTCCTGTGTCCTGTTCTATTTTCATCTACCATATCAGCGTTTATCTTAACACTGTATCCTGTAGTTTTAAGTATATTTTTCCTGTTGTATTTCCGTATCAGCGAGAATTTTTTCACTGTCTCCTATAGTTTTAGTATTTTTGTTTCTTTCGGTCTGATGCTGTGTTTATTAGATTACCCCTTCTGGGGCTCTTGGTTTATCCACATAATTCTCTGGTTTTATATTTATATCATCAAACGATTTTACCTTCTAGTCCTTTGTCTACTTCGGAAATATACCGGTCTATTTTGCGGTCGCCCAAAGGGTTGAGTGGAATAAACTCTCTATTAATTAAAGGTCCATAGTTTAAGAACAATAGTCAAGGTGTGTTGTTTAAATTCTGAAGTCAGTTTCTGATAACGACCATTACTGAAAACAAAATTCCTTTCGTTGTTTTGTGTTGACCTTTACCTACTTCTAGTAAACAAACTGAGAGGTTGATTTAGCAAAATACATAATTCAACACGAAATTCGCAGGTTCTAATAATGTTGTTTATGGGAAAACCGAAATTACATTACAGTGTACAAGGAAAATCACTAGCTCGTTCCCAAAGTACATTCACACTCACGTATGTAATAGGAGCAAGATTTCTCGCGAAACACATTAGGAGTGTCTGCAGAATTTGAACAAAACTTGGAATATGAATTATTACTGAAAGTAATCCGAAGCGGCCCGCCATCGAGATGTAGGCGGTATATGAGGGTAGGCACAACTCCGGCCATTTGCCAAATGAGACTCTCTTAACGCCGCGTTCACACGATGACAGTGGGCTAATATTTGGTGAGGTGAGTGGTCAAATAGCAGATCTGTTGTGTTTGTGTGTATTGTGAGTAGTGTCGTCGGTAAACGTTTGGGTGATCGCCAAGATATTGGTAAATACTCCAGTGTATGTATATTTGATGGTTTATGAATCTGCAGAGTATGAATAGGTTTAGTGAGATGTAAACTTTTTCCTTAACTTCGTTGCAGGTAAGTTTACGGTGACTGTATAGCGAAGTAAAAAGTTTATTGGATGTAAAGACTAGAAGAACATTGCATTAAGCAAAAGAAGATTACTGGTAACTGGTATACATATATATATACGCTACGTGAAACTATTTCTTCTTATTACAACATTGAAGTTCTTACTAAAAGCAAGTGCAACAAATGCCCTACTCAAACATAAAATAACATAATACCACACACATAGCCCCACTGCACTACCCTACTAAACCCGGCAAGTACTGCCACACCAGTAATCTACTCGCTGCAGCCACTGGTCACGTCTGAACCCGCCTGCTCGTCAAGCGGGGCACGTCTCCCGTTATCCCACTGCATTATCACGGCGATAAAATCACACTGTCCGTCTGAACGACACCTTTACGGCTGCTACGGGAACCTTTTTACTGAGGGACGTGACGGCTTTTGTAGGTAAACGGGTCTTGAAGACTGGAACCCTTGATGAACTACTTTCTGTAATACTAGCTCTGGTCACAACTCTGCTTGCGTGTAAAGTGTTTTGTTTTCCCAAGGGGAAGTAATACTGGGGTTAAAAGTATGCTTTGTCCTTTTCTAGGACAATGTCTGCCCGTGTGCCAAGTTTCTCTCCAATTAAAAAAGAAATATTATTGATAGGCTCGCGTTTAACCACTATCTCACCTGATGGTAAGCGATGATATCCTCAACGATGGATCACACTTGCCTAAAAGTAACCCGACGTAATTCGACTGTATTATATTATAGTGTATATAGTGATACGGCAGAATTTCACCCCTTAGTTATACGCACAAAGTATTCTGGTCAGTTATTAAAGCGTGGTTGATGAACAAATATGCAGGCTTATATATTACCTCTATATCACTAGGACTATCGCCCAGCTACAGACCTGTAAGCAAGGACATAAGGCCCTAGATCTAAGTGTTAGGTCCGACAGAATTACTAGCATCATTAAGTTAATCGTTAGTAATTAGATCTCGGACGCCCAGTCCTTAGAGCAGATGAGTTTACGACGTCGTCTAAATACGAGTTAGGACGGTAGTTTTAGATTAATTTTACTTGTACCGTGTGAGCTAATCTTAAAGTAGAAGTAATATAAGTTTGTTGGGGTGTGAGGTTATCTGCGGGTCTATGAAGATACATGTAGAAGTCTCAAAAGCCTTCTAATGGGTTTGTGTTGGGTCTTCCCACGTCTCGATATATATTCTACAGTCTTTTTTTTCTGAAGTATATTATTAGATAGTTCATTTCTATACATATTCATGCTTTCACGATTTTCTTAAACACAGTAAGAAGGCATATTTACGATTATAGGTACTTCATGTTTAACAAACCCCCCAGTTCCAAGCCCTCACAATAAACTATAAGAGTTATACGAGCATGTTATAACCAACACAACAATTCGAAAACTTGAGCTAAAAATCTCGAAATACCCTCCGATTGAAACGAAACTCTGCGTCAAAGGAGATAGAGTGAAAAATTCTTTGTGAAGAGCAATCGAGCCTCCGGCTATGCTATTTCAAATGCCGTGTGAGGAGAGTCGTTTTAAAAATTCACTGGGAAGAGAACTGAAGTTGAAGTGAATTGGTCCTTAGTACGTCCGACGTTATTAAGTTCAGTGCTGGGGCCGTATCTGCTCTGTTACCTCAGGGAGCGATGGACCAATCACTATCTAGCTCAGAATTGCTTGCCACTACAAATTGTACACTATACGTGTTGTCCTCAGTACCTAAGCATCTTAGAAATATATTTCCCAGTAATCCGATTTCGCGAATTGGCTGTTTATAGCTACGAAGGATAATAGCGTTATTTAGTTCTAAGTACAACACCTAAGATTCTTGATTTCTTTTATTTTTGTTCACTGTTATTTTCTCACCCAAGAGGCAATAATTGTAATAATTGTGTTTCTGTTACAATTTCACCTGCCAAGGTTAAATATATCAGACATTTGATAATGAAATGTATTACGTTTAAGTGACAAGATCTCGAGAACATTGAGAATTCAATGAGTAATGTTATCTTAATCATCTTCAATTAATTAAGATAATGGCAAACACACAGCTCAATTATATCTAGCGTGTTTACGTTTCGAAAAGATTATATCCATAGGCACTCTAATTTATTAGCTCAAAGGGTAATTGGTCAAAGCCCTAAATTGGGCCAAGTTAGACATGGGTTTTTACTGTAGTAGGCTCACATTCTGTGAAGTATGTTAATACAGTAAAGTAGAGTAGGGACTCCATTTTCCGCACTTAGACTCCCATTCGGTCCGTTGTGCGTAGGTGTCCTGACTAGGTTAGCCAGCACAGAAGCATCCTGGGAGCCTCACAGGCTTCGCGGTGCGACCTCACCGTTCCGAGGATTTGTTCACGTTGGGTAGCCCCTGCAGAGTGGGCTGTCCGTGGCGCCTAGTTTATTTGGCACACACAGATACACACAATATAGGTACAAATAAAAGGAAACCTAGTTTTAAACAATTATATTGTGTGCCTCACGGCTGCGCCAAATAGCAAAATGACAACTAGTAGTTGCCGGACGTTGTTTTTCAACTGAACGTTGAAGTTGTTATCTCTTCACTTCCCTTCGTTGACTGGTGGAGAATGCTCAAAGGCATTAACCGCCTTTTTGCGTGAAGTTTCAAGTAAATAAGTAATACGCTTTTTTTTGCCATTACTGCCATTACAGTGTCAGCACCATCCAAACCTACTTAGTTGTCATAAGTTTTGGGAATCACAATAATAACGGTTTTGTATTAGTCTCATTCTACACACCAGACAAAACTCTAGACTCGCCTCCGAAGCTTTCTTCCGACAGTGGAAGATTTATGAAGTAATATCTTCCATACATCAACGATAGAATCTCGTTGGAATCTCCACCGACGGCAATTGATTCACTGAAAGTAAAGCGTTAGAAGAGAGCTTTCCACTCCCAATATACTCAATCGACTTATGAAACTTTGTGTAAATGAAAGAATTTGTTTCTCGAAACAAATAACAAAGAAGATTCAGCGTTCAGATTTCACCCGAACGTATTTAAGTATCTCTCTCTTGTCACTCGATTAACTTCAAAGTGACGCGAAATACTTGAACTCCAATGACAGTGCTGTAACAGTGTAATTTTGTCGAAACCAGCCTTTCTTTTTGCCGTTTCATGGAACCTTCGCACGACCTCGTTACCTCTTCGTCACTCTTTCCAAAAAATAAAGGCGTTAGAGGGAGACAGGTGGTGTAGTGATGCTTGCTGCTAGATGGAATCAATACTACATGGGTAGAGATGGAACACGCAGCTTACAGCCATGCATAATGTATGTCACGACCATTACGGGTGTAGTATAGAAGTTGTCGGATTTTGATTTAAACTGTTACAGCGTTTGGGACTGACTTTACGTGCGAAGTTTTTTCGTGTGGGTAAAATGGTTTTGTGTGGTTGAACTGGGTTTGGTTTCGTAGCTGAGTTTGTATATAAATGGTGTCAGAATGCTTGGTAGTTATTTCTGCTGACTAACTTTATTGTGGTACAAAACTATTTAATAAATCTAAGGTTCTGAAATTAAACCCCAGGTGCAGTTGTGGCTTATTCAGCATATTAATAGAATATTATCTAAGGACTGGTATCGTTTTGGAAATGGGTCTGATGCCGTTACTTGTGTGGGTGTTCCTATTGTATAAAATGTTTCTTTCTCTTTGACAATCTAAAAGTCTTCAAACTAAATCGGAATCGAAGCGTGGGCTAAAACTGTTTACGTACATGCCCATTTCACGTGGGTAGGTACCCAGTCTGCCTATTTTTACAACATTTTTTTTATTAACATAAGCAAAGGTCGCTTTTGCTTACGTAAGCCGAAAATAGTTACATTGCTAGTGTTTTTTCCATTCTGAGACAAAGAGTTCATTAGTTTTCTATTGTTGTCATCGGTCAGAAAATTGATGTAACAAACTAAGGACTTAGGATTCTCGTAAGGGAATTTTAGTTTAGGCTTATAATGTGTGTGTATGTAAGTTCTGCGACAAGTCAATACTTTTTCATTATTTCTAGATAAAGATGCTTTGGTACTGCAGCCCCCACAAAAAGCACAAATTATAATTTTTCCACAAACTATCATCAAACACAGGGCATCAATTGCCACCAGCAGGGATTATTATATTAGTTTATAATCCTTCAAATCCCAGAGCTCACAACTTTAGGGTCCAACAAACTAAGTGAAACTGATGACTCCTGCACGTCGAGACACCATAAAATACTCAACTTTTGTAGGTAACTTCGGCGCAGTTTGGCCAAATGACCGGTTAGTGTCGTAAACCCATTGTGTCGAAAGGTTCACCATATTTGCCTTATCTTTGGGGGCCGGGTCGTAAAAACTTCAATGGTGACCTTCGTTTTGTGGCTGTGTTATGATGATGGTAAAATAGAAAGGTCATCATAGAAGATGCATATTGGTTTTGTGTTACTGGTCATAACTGTGAGACGTTTCACAAAACTGCAAAATTGAATGGAAAAAGCTTAAAGAAGTATAAATACGTATACTATGTTCTTGATGTTTCCATTTCTGCCAAAATAATATTTGAATTTTAAGTCCATAAAATTTTACAGCGAGGCGTAACAATAAAAAGCTTTACCACTTCACCGCAAAGTTCCGAACCGACAAAACCGCCGAGCACCCATACGAACACCACACTACCCACTTTTCAGCCTTTTAAATAATTTACCGTCGATTTTATCGCCCTTTGCGGCGTTTCTGCATTTATGACCAATTCTCAGAGGATCGGATCCTCGGAGTTCTTACGGGGAACGCTTCCGAGGCTCTACAACGTTGTTATTCAAATCCAGATGCCGTAATTGTCACATTATGTACGCTTTCTGACTGACACGTGGCGCTAAGATTAATGGTTGTGGGTTTCCGATCGCAGGCTTCGCTAAAAAGGGTTTTTTATCCTCCCTACACGTGAATGAGTAATTGAAATAAATGATCGGCTTACTCGCCTGTTAGGATGTTGTTGGAAGTCAACGTTTGTGATAAATTGTTCGTGTGATTTGGATTTCTTTTCAATAACCTTTTTATGTATTTACTTTGGAAATTGTGTGTATTCAGATTCAGGAACTTTTGCTGACATTCTGTATTGACGGCGGAGTATTTCTGTAAAGAACGAATGTTTTTCTTATTTTGTCAGAGTTAGTATTCTGTACAAAGTGTGTTTACATTCACAAGCTTCAATTGGCACCAAACGTGAAACTGACATATCGTAAAGTTTTCCACCACACACAACGCTACACGTCATCGTTTAGAGATCGTTTGTTTTCACGCGTCGCCTACCAGCCGTGCATGTATATTACTCCCAAAAAGCGACCAGTATTTAGCGAGTCCATTTAGTGCGGAAACTTGACGTGATGAAGATCGAATACTGTTTGTAATTGCACCAACAACCTCAACAGTTAAATGACAGCCATTGTATAAGTAATATTATCTACCAACGGCGCCCAACATGGGCCTAACAAAAAGAGAAAAATTTGAAACTATATTGTTCGAATTATCACGCTACTCGTCATTGCTGAAACCTTTTATTTATATTACCCGATGTTCCTTTTTCACGAACTAACTACCTTCTATTTACATTATTCCAAAGTGAGCCATTTTCAACACGTCCATTTAGCACGTAAACCCGAAGCGATAAAATAAAATATTTTCTCAACTAAGCCAACACAGTTACAGAAACTAAACATTTCACAATACCCGCACTGTCCACTATTGGCGCCCAGCGTGGGACCAACAAATCTAAACTTTACGGGTACCACCATGCTACATGTCATCGGTACAAAGGCCGTTCGTTTCCACGCGCCGACTACCCTCCCTGAATGTATGTCACTTCAGTATTTAGTGAGTCCATTTGACGCGAAAACTACACGTACTGCTTCTTTTTACGACAGTCCCTATTGTAAGCAATATTTTTACTGGAATATGTCGTAATATAAGTTAGTGTTACATGTATTGCTTATTGTTATTATTATAAATTGTTTTGTTGTTGACCGTAAATGTTAATGTTGGTATCGGAATTGTTTTTTCTTTTTCTGGAATCAACACAGTAGTTAATGTATAATATAACGTTAAATGTATATAATTCAGTGGATATTTCATCCAAACAGTTGTGAAAGATCACTTTTATAGCGCTATGTGTAACTGTGTTCCTAACCTGGTTTTCTTAAGATATGGCCGAGGTCAGGTGACTGCCAGGAAATGTCACGATAGAGTAGCTAGAACAGTTTCCAATGAAAATAGAACTTTACTTATTAAAAACTACACGGGAGTAAGTACATGTCCATAGAGTAACAAAAGGTACAGTCGTATCCACCCACACTTCATTAACAAGCTCTGGATTATTATATTATTTTGTTAAAAGTTTAGACCCGCAGTTAGCACGCAAACAAAATATTATCCCAAAACAAAATATTTACGATGATTTACACTCAAAAAGTTGAAACAAATACCTTAACTTGAGCGCAATAATTCAGCTACTGGGTGTAAGGAAGGCCACGTTCACACGGAGCCAGAGACCGCAGCCACACCGCCTGTGAATACTAAATAAGGCCCTTAGTATGACGGACTACCCTCAAAGGCGAAATAAAAAAATATTTTTTTCAACCCTTTTTGCGAGTGAAATTACCTCTCGTTTCGCGTAATGACCTCTTTTTAATTAATGTAGTAGAAAATTTTAAGCTTTTTTGTGCTCAAAGTGCGCAGTTTACATGCTAAGTACTCAGTGTCGATTTCGAATGAGTTTATGTATTCTGCGAACGGATTGTGGAATAATTTTTTCCTGTTTGCGTTTTCCCTGCAAGTGTTGATTCCGGTAGTAATTTAAAAGCGTTGTGTGAGGAGAAATACGAGTGTTATTTCAATACAAGCAAAGTTTCATGCTAATCTCGGTCCGTAGAAAAATCTAGAACATGAAAATTGCTATCTTCGGGCGCAGTAGTAAGTTAGCGAGAGTGGGTGCTATGGGGGTATATATGTCTTGCTGCACCACAAAACGGTGCAGGAATTTTTAGCACTAATGAAACTTATTAAAACAAACATAGTTTCAAAGCATTTTGGATATGCAAATAAAAGTAATGTGAATGATCTTGTCGAAATAAACTGTCATCAAAGAGTATTCATAAAATCATCATAATTACTAAGGGAAGTTACGGATCCTCACAGACGTTCACCAAAACAACAATTACAGTTCTGACATAATTCACGACCAGTTTTAGTAAACCGTTATTAATATTACTTGAGAAAGCTATTTTTGCTTCTACGGGTTACGCATTAATAATTAATAATGAATTCTAATACTCTGAAGATATTGCTGAATTTCTAACATGATACAAAGTTTAATATTGTTGCTGGCTCAAGTGAGTCAACCTTCTTTTTGGCACAAGCTGTGGGACTCGGATACAAAGGTTTTGCTGTGTCAGTTGGTCGCTCTGTTCATGTAAACAGATTTAATGCCAAAAGATTTTGCGATAGGACATAAGCTCGCGTCTATCTAAAATTCAGCATGTTTGCACTAGTTCTGTATAAAACACAGATTTGTGGGTTCCACAAGGTTTCTACCGTCTCGTTGTTTACTCGACTTTCGTTCGGATTACAAACAGAGCCGCCCTAAATACCTGATCTTTCGAAAGTCACAAAAGAATCACGACCGTCGGACCCGCATTTTTGCTTACCGAGCACATATTTGCACAGAAACCCGAATTTGAGTCACATTTCTGTAACACAAACAATTGCCACCGTTTCAACCCTTCGGGCCGTAAAACCGAGAAAAAATTCCATTATTCAAACAGAACGCAAGAATAACAGGAAAAGTCGAGGCTTTCGCGCTTGATCGTTGGCTTACACGACCAGCGTGGCACAAATTGCGCGGCAAGGACGAATCTAACGCGACCTTAACGAGAGCCAGAGAGAGATTGTAAACAAACCCTGTGCGATCGTGGGCGATCCCTGCGATCCGGGGCGGGATTAAATGCAAGCTGGTGCGTCACCCAGTCGTAAACGCAGCGCCAAGTGTTGGCGTGGAGTCAGCGTTTTACGAGCGTATTTTGTATGTGTACTGTACGCATCTGACCGGACGGCGAACGCGTTCACTGTATCTGGGATTTGTTTCGTGGATATCGATATAAGATATTGAAAGGCTGTCAAATTAATCCGGCCCATCTTACATTTTCTTCCACCCGATACATCAAAACTTAATCAGAAAACTCAATATATCTCATAATTCCATTAAATATCCCTACACTCAAAATAAATTGAACACAAAAGAATTCCCATAACGCTTCTGATTCGCCCCATGGATTTGAATCACCCCCGTTCTTATCGCAAGCGGACATTACACAAGATCGTCCCAAAAATGGGTCTTCAGCGTCCTCAGAATAGGTCCTTACTGCATCGGATTGTGAGGCGAGGGCTATTTCATTAAAACCTGCGGATAGCCCTCTCCGGCGGAGAGGCTAATAGCCTCTTTAACTGTTATGGCCTGTTCCGGGGCTGAAACCCTGGTCCTTTGAGCAAATTATTAAATTTTATTACTGAATATTTAATGGCGGCCTCCCCTTGATTATAATGAAATGAGTTTTTCGTTGCAAAGTATTACATGTCACGGCTTAAATTGAAAATTGTAAAGTTAGGTTGAACAAAGAACTTTAATCATACTTGTGCGTTATTAAAAAAAACGTCTTGAAGTAGGTATTTCTAAAATAATAAATTGATTTGAAAATAGATTTGAGACGGCGTCGACCCAAACCTCTAGCATAAACCCTCTTGCAGGCTCATTTCTCGCCAATATTGTAATTTGCAAAAACCGTGCTATCCGATAGCTATCACCGAAACAGGAGGATTGTTGTGTTAAACACAACTAAAATTTGCATATTTCAGCCAAAGAACACTTTAATTAAAACTCCTTCTTGTAATAACACCACCAGTCTGACATAAACCTCTTTAGCGCTGTCGTGGGGCACACGTTTATTTTTTGGCATACCATTTCTTACTAATTCTATTTATGAACAGTGCGTGTGCGTACATATGCGGAATATATTATTTTTCTCTCTAACAGAGTCTTTACTTCTTTCCAGACATTCCATACCTGGAGCTGGCGGAGCCGGAGGAAGGCTACCACGGCCTGATCAAGGAGAACGAGACGCTGGTGGAGGTGACGCCCTCCATCCGTGCGAGAGGACCGCTCTGCTCCTTCCTCATCCTCAACAACAAGCACCATGGGGAGGCTCCGTTTGAGGTTAGTATTCATCAGTTTATCAGTTAGTAATCAATTACCTAACGGAAACATAGCAAGAACAGCCCGGAACCGTTACCCGAGCACTTTGTGCAGGAGTGACAGTAACAGCTAGTAACAAGACAGCCTGTGAAATACCCACTAAATATGACTTTGTGTATATCATGTATGCAGAACAGATAGTTTATTTATTCGATTTATTTATTTAAATGTTTGTATGTTTTAATTAAATATCAATCGCTTTTTATTCACCATATTGCACCTACCACCATTCTCTGCATCACCCAAAGGTTGACTGGTAGAGAATGCCTATGGCATTAAGTCCGCCTCTATACATTTGTGTGCGTAAAGTGTCAATAAATAAATAAATAGACATGTGACATAGTATGTTTATGTACTATCGAGTTTGTTCCACATTAAATATCGTGAAAGGTAATATTTCCCAATATTCCCTTTTTTTTTAATATGGAAAAAAAGAAACCTATTTTTCTGGAAACTCATCGATCTACTTCGTTGTCATTCGTAAAATCACTAGCTAGGCTTAACCTGGGGCTAAGAATCAGAATCAGTCAAGAATGATGCAAATAATAAAACAGTCGCTGTAACACCTTCCTTATGTCTCCAACAGCAAATAAACATTATTTGGAGTTATTTGGACATGTCCAAATAACTCCAAATAATGTTTATTTGTCCGCCATACGTTTTCATCGCAGTAATCTTGTTAGCAGCAGGGATGGTCGCCAGGGAGTCTGTATAATTGTGCGCGGTAAGTTTCAAGCTGTGTCGTCCAAATATGTACCCAGGAGTGGTGGAAATATCTAATAGTAAATGAAGATAGGAATAGGATTCAAGAATACATTTAGAAGGGCGAAGATTTTAATACATCTAGCTTTATGTGAATGTTTAATCATTGTGTGGATTTGTACAAACGGCAAAAGTTATAGGCTTCTTAAAAGACGCTAGCTTAAAACCCAACTTAAAATACCTAGGCTAGATTGTATTCGCGACCTTCACCGATTTAATGATTTAATTTTGTGTTAATCCCAAAAATAGCCTGGCGAGCTCTAACTTGAACTTGGAACTTGCATTTCCATAGTGAGTGCCTCAATTAAAACATTAAAATACAGTTTAAGTGCGTCCTCAAGTCAAAGAACACGAGTACCTCTATCCAGGATAACAGCATACCAAAGGTATTAAGTTACAAACCTCCCGGCATTAACCTATGTACCACGATACACCGTAAACTCATTAACGCATCCCAATGAAGGATAACCCCGAACTATGCGACGAGCCGCCTCTACCACCACTAAATCAATAGAAACATTGCGCGTTCTGCTCGTAAACAAGCGCCATTTGCAGCGAACCCGCGCAGCAATGTAACTCACACAACGCGATATAAACTCTCCGTGGTAATAAACGTCGTACGTTGTATGGGGTGCCGTAGTTTTATTGTGCCGTGCAGACGATAACTAGAAATGGAAAAAGTTGGGATTGCAAGCAATAAAGTGCATCAATGCAGGTAGTTTGAAATCGCGAACTGTTTAAAAAGCCCGCATTTTTTGAGCTGCGACGGTAACGATTTGGCGAAGTGTAGATACTTTTTGAAACAAACAATTTCGTCCATAGGTTCCGAGTGGTTTTTGAATGTTTGTGGTTTGCTTTATAAGTGAAATGTTTACTTTAAATATTTATTATACTAAGGGCCTCACCAGAGAATGGGCAGCAGCATTCTCTGTGTGTTCACTGTGATCGCCAACCCGCCTGCCAAACGTGGCGATTATGGCAACCCCCCAACCCCTTTGGGGGAGGCCTGTGTCCAGCAGTGGACGTCTTTCGGCTGATATGATGATGATTCTTATAAAACCTTAAGCTTCCTCCAGCGGCTTTGACCGCATGAAATACCAAAATTATTCCCGGGAACATACCGCTGGGAAAAAGTTTCCCTTAATCTAGGACATGGTCTACCCGTGCGTCAAGTTTCATTCAAATCCGTTCAGCCGTTAAGTCTCGAATAGGTAACAGATACACAGTTACTTTCGCATTTATACTCGTAACATTTATACTCTTTACATTTATACTCGTAATATTTATACTCGTAACATTTATACTCGTAATATTTATAGTCGTAACATTTATACTCGTAATATTTATACTCGTAACATTTATACTCGTAATATTTATACTCGTAACATTTATACTCGTAACATTTATACTCGTAATATTTATACCCTTAACATTTATACTCGTAACATTTATACTCGTAATATTTATACTCGTAACATTGATACTCGTAACATTTATACTCGTAATATTTATACTCGTAATATTTACACTCGTAACATTTATACTCGTAATATTTATACTCGTAACATTGATACTCGTAACATTTATACTCGTAATATTTATACTCGTAACATTTATACTCGTAACATTTATACTCGTAACATTAGCATGGATATGGGAACTACTTCTACAAAAATCTTGAACCAAAATTAACAAGAAAACACACATGATATTAAAATTTCATTTTTACTGAGTTGCTGTCGGGTGTCAGAGCCGCCACTCATAACAATGCAACTTCCAGCAGCATAATGTTCTAGTCTTCTTTTAACCTCTCTACTAGAGAGCTAGTTAGATATTTATAAATCACATTCTTCATCCGCCATGTCAGCCATCTTGGATGTTTTGTGAAATACGAGGATGTGGGTAGTTGTTGTTTAGTTTTGAGTTGTTTTGTTCATATTTATAGTGTACGTTATTTCTAGATTTTGTTCGTTTATTTTCCTCTATGTAGCGCATAGTATTTGTCATATAAAAAAGGCGCTGGATTGAAAGTATTAAACCGAATTTCCGTCAGATGGATTCCTGTGAATCTGGTAATTGATAGCTCTTGAGTTATAGAGATAAACTCCCAGAACAAAAAAAGCCGAGCTTGAAACTATCTAACGCTCATCTAACAAAAAAAGACCGTGGCGTATTGCTCACATTTAACCTTAGCATGTCAAAGTAAGTTTTTGCCCAACTTTACCTACATGAAACTGAACATCTAGCACGAACACCCGAGACAAAAACTATTCAAAAACCATCTCACACACTGCAACGTACTTACCACGTAGAACAGCAACTTTCTCCAGATTGCACCGCAGAGTATGGCTGCAAAGTTTCCCGACGCTGCGCCAGCGGGGCGGGCAGGGATGCAGGTGGCAACTTTGAACAGCCAATAACTGGAACTTTACATTGTCGGGTTTATTCCTTGTTGCAAGGTTGGCTGTAAAATGCTTACAAAGTCTGCGTTTGTGTCGGCGTTTTTTGAAGCAATTTTTGTAGTAAAAGCCGCTACATGTGGTTAGGAAGACAGGTTTCGACATCGTTTGAGTTTGTAGCATGAGATGTTTGTCTTGGTCCTTCCACTCCAATCATCCTAATTCTTCTTGAATCTGTGTAATATAGCTTGAATAATAATTGTATAGCTTGTAAATTTCTGCTGCAAATAATGACTTTAACATCCTGAATGATAACTTACAATTTATTTTTATTTCCTTGTACACCTCTAGGAAAAGCATGTTTTTTTTTGTTTTACCTTCTCCGACTAATCTGTCAGGAACGAGTTCAAATCATCACGCTAGCGTTTCTTAAGTCTAATACCTCGGTTTAGACACTCACTGTGAGACGATACTGGCCCATCTGTGATGCATCCATATAATACAACCACTACTTTCAGGTCTTCTTCAGCGGAAATATACCTTCAAAGATCACAAGACCCCCAATTACATCCTCGTCCCGACCTATGAGCCCCCACAAACGGCACAGCCTACAAACAGGAAGCCGCTGTGCAGTGCCAACACGCTCAAGATCCGCACACAGCGACATGTCAACGTCGTGTGTACAGTAATATTGGCTCATTGTGTTGAGCTACTGTGTTTGAGCAGGCTGTGTGTACAGTAACGACTCGAAACTGGAATTATGTCTTTTGTCTTCTGTTTAATGGGCGGATAGAATTACAATCCTACCTACTAATATGGTAATATTCCTATCGTAATAACAAATACCCACGTGAACCTATCCTACTTATGATGAATGGTTGGATGTTTTTGTTCTAACACGCCAAATCCTGAACGGATTTTGATGAAACTTTACAATGATATAGAGCTTAAACTACTCGTGCGAGTTACCTTGAAACCTGGCTCGAATGACGTTTTGCCGTTTTAATTTAAATTGTACATCGAATTGTTCAATTTAAATTAAAACGTCAAAACGTCATTTGAAATGTGTCGAGCCAGTTGTCAAGTTAACTCGCACGAGTAGTACTTACCTATATCAGAATAACACGTCCTAACTAATAGTACAATGCGAAAGTAATTTTGTTTGTCACGCCTTTCCGCCTAAATTGCTCAACCGATTTTGATGCAACTTGGTACAGAGACAGAGATAGAGATAGATATGACCCTGGAGACGGTTAAAGGCTACTTTAATGCGAGCGAAACCGCGGTCGTCAGCTAGTATTGTAAATGTGAAAGTCTGTACGTTTGTAAATCTTTCTTTGCACGCGGGCAAAGCCACCCACTGACAATCACCTAATAAAATTGCCTACAGTACCTAGAAGTTCCTTTAGTATTAATTCCGTCTCAAAACACTCAATAAATTCTACCAAACTCAAGAATAAAACACATAAATCCGTGCATTACCGAATCTATTTTGATGGCGAACTTCGCAACTTGTTCGAACTTCAGTGATTTACCGGCTGTCCAGACTGGCCACAAGCTACCTATATCCAGTGTTACCACGGTTTGCCTGCAGGAATCTGACAGGTAATCGATGGCGGACACAGGATTAGAACTTATCTCGCTCCTGCAGCCCATGTTAAGATGAATTGTTGAGGTTGCACGTGGAAATGTGTCTGGGAATTGAAAATATGTTTTCTCTCTTATATATGGAGATTGATATTTGAGTAAATAAATCTGCGAAGCTTTTCCCAACTACGTTTTGGTCACTGCTTGTCTTGCCTACACAACCCAGTCACGGGGCACGATGCCGGCTTTCTGAAGAAGTTCGCTTCTAGAGATAAACCCTAAACCCTGCTATTTTTAAGCCCTTCATTGAATTTTATGGCATACAATTAAGAGCTTTTCTATTCAATTATTGAATACACATTTGTATATTATTGTAACTGCAATAAACCCCTATCTCTTAGGTTTGTATTTATGAGGTCTAAGAATCAATTTGATGTCCTATCTATTTACTGTTCAAGGACTTAGCAATTCCTGCGATTCCCCATCCCAACAGGTTTCAGTCCTTTTTCAATTAACTTAGAGGTCGGCTTTCAGTATATAAATACGGTTAGATATCCACATTGATTGAATGATTAATTGTATTAACTTTCTTTTTCCTCGGTTCTAGTTTGTCCTGTTTATTTCTACGTAACCTTGTTTAAGATCGTGAAGTATTTAATCATACTCTCTTCTTTCATACATATATTTCTTTACTTTTCCTTATCAACTAATTAATATTTCCGACGACGACAGTTATGTTTTTAAGTCTTTGTGTTCGTTAATGTAATTTGAGTATGAAATGTAATATTAGATATTGCGTAGGTACATAAATTATACGTTGTAAAGAAAAACAATGGCTGCCTTGTTTAAGTGTCAAATTTTTGTTATACCTAATGCAATTTTTTTTTAAGTTTTAACAATTGTTCTCTAGTAAGTGATCTAGTTGTATTTCTTATTGAGGAATAAATTTCTTTAACCATACTTTTCAGTCTTTTGTCTTCACTGCCACACACAACACAGCCGTACTTTCAACCATGTCTTTGGTCTTCGTCTTAAGGCTTAATTCACACGTACCACAACCACACCACACCGTCGCGACAAAAAGTAGTCAAGTTGTGGTTACGTGTGGATAGAGTCGCTGCGGCTTCTTGCGGTTGCGTTGTGGTACTCACAAAATGTGGTTTACGATGTGGCTGGCCGCTAGTTCGCGGTGTCGTGGTGGTTGCGATGTGGTTGCGACGTGGCTGCGAGTGAATTAAACTATTGATTTTCATACAAATTAGCGCCCACCCACGTGATTTGTGTGTGGTGTGGTACGTGTGAATGAAGCCTTACAGCCATTTAGGTATTTTCCTCAGGCAATTCATTCTTCCTTCCTACACAAAATTTTGTTATAAGCATAACCTTACCCTTACTGTATTCATTCGCTGTTACCATTTTCGGGCAGGTACCCCATATTCACACCGTAACTCCACAAACAAAACATAATTTATGTCACACATTAATCACGGAACCAAAGAACCCCTCGACCCGTTGCTATGGCAACCAAACAATAGCTTTGTCCATCACTGACCGGAATCATTCTCATTAAACGACCTACAAATATTTTATGGGAATTATGGTCCGTTCCGATAAGTTTTCTATTTCGTCCGCCCGGCTGGACTTGATAGGTTCGGTCCAATAGACCGGATGGGATGGGAATATGGAATAGATTCGGGTTTTGATAATAGACCTGTTATTGTATTGTTGGATTTTATTTCGGCTACCTTGATTTGTTTATTGTATAATCGGGCGTGAATATTTTTGGTAGCTCGGAAAGTATACAGATGTCTGTTGTGATAAATAAAGCCATTTCCGGATTAAGGCCCTGTAAAAAGTTCTACGTTTGTAACAGATAAACAAATGACCTCTTGCAACCTCTTGTGAAGCGAATACATAAATTAAAGTTTAGAATGAAGAAATATCTCGACACCTTAGGGTATTTTTTTTTGCATATGAATATGTACGTTTTATTCACTCAATAGTCAATATTTATTTGCATTCCACAATGTTAGCTTTATAGGTGGTAGGTACATATAAAATATACATAATTTTAGATCATTGTGGACCCTGTCGGGCACAGCAAGTTAGGATAGAGGAAGAGGGCTATCATTATAGGTATAATTATTATTCGAAAAAATTTAAAATATAAATATTTTTCTACTACTCAGTTCGACTTTGGTTTTATTTATTATTTTTGGTATTCATTTTTATTTTGTATATCAATTTTATTTAAATCCACATATCAATCCGTCTGATACACAAAAATCTTTATTTGTTTAACCGACTTCAAAAAAAGGAGGAGGATCTCAATTGGTTATTGTTACCTCATAACTCCGTCATATATGAAATTATTTTTCAATGCCTGAAAAGAATGAAATGCTGATGATGTAAGCTGTAACGTGTGTTGTGTATTGTTGCAGATCATGGTGATAGACGAGAACGAGGCGCGGCTGCGCGTGCGCTACCCGCTCAACTGCGAGAAGCGCCGCAACTACAAGTTCGACATCGCCGCCGTGGGCTGCGACGGCTCTTACTCGAACACGTAAGTTGTATCTATATTGACCTTTTACCAGAATACCATTACACCCAGTAAACAGCAGCTGAAATCAAAATCAAAAGTCATTTATTCAAATTATGTTAGCCGCAGCTTCTGCCCAAACAAAGTAAAATATTCATCGATCTCAATGTGCAGTTCTCATCGCGCTTCCATAGCGTTACCTGACGCCAGGGTACCTCTATTGCAATGGTCTGGGGCACTTCTATTTCCAGATTATTCTACCAAACTATCCGTAAATTCTAGACCTACTGGTAACTTAATATTTAACCATTCCCACCTTCTCCCCCAGGGTACCAGTCCACATAACAGTGACGGACGTGAACGAGTTCGCGCCGGTGTTCAGCCAGGCGGCATACGTGAAGGCGGTGGACGAAGGCCGGGTCTACGACGAGATCCTGCGCGTCGAGGCCACGGATAGGGACTGCACCCCCCGCTACGGGGACGTGTGCAAGTACGAGATCCTGACTGACAGGAGCCAGCCTTTCACTATCGATAATGAAGGTGGGTTTACGAAGAAACTTTTCTGATGAATGTGAATACTTGTTTAAAGTTTAGTCTACCAGACTTTCGAGATTTTTTTACTTCAGTGCTCTTGGAAATCTGAATTCCTAAATGCCCTTTCGTAAAATTAATCCAGGGAGAATAATAGAGCGTGAAGAATACTTTTTATATTCAGGTGTTTCAAATTTAAATCAGATTGTTCCATAGCAGGATTACCACCCGTCGTAACATGTAGTCTAACTTCTTTATATGCAATTTAAAAGGTGTATAATAGAGTAGAGACTATTCTATCTATTCTAATCTGTACCGTTCCCCTCCAGGTGTGATCCGCAACACAGAAGCCTTGGACTACGAGAAGTCACACAACCACATCCTCTCCGTGGTGGCGTACGACTGCGGCATGATGCAGTCGGCTCCCGTCATGGTCACCATCAAGGTCAACAAACCCTGCCGCGCGGGATGGAAAGGTTCGTACTGTGGTCTTCCGATTCCCTAGAGAGTGTGCAGGGACTATAAAAGTGTCTATGTCAAGTAAAAGTTTCGAATTTGCAATACTAGATGGCATAGCCTACACCTTGTACGTTTCCCAGTAGGAACTATTGGTCAATATCAAGTATTTATACAGTAAAAGTTTCAAATTTGCAACGCAATATGGCACAGTCAACGCCGGGCATATCCCTATAGGTGTTGCTGTAGTAAGAATAAATAGCCAGTCCGCATGGTGATAAAAGTGACTATCTAGGATCCGCCTGACGTTATCATTTCAATAATTCTTAAAAAGTTGACACTGAGGAATGAGGAAAATCAAAAGTAAGGGAAGATTAAATAATGAAGGATAAACTGTATGAAAGATGATGTGATGATGTCTAAAAAGGAGGTGACCACTGACTTGCAACTAATAGGTACAGAAGTATGAAAAAAGTTGGTATATGAGTATTAAATAATATTAAATTCTATGCCTATGCTAGTTTTTAATGCTCACACGTTATTATTGAAATGGTAGATATTTATTAACTTCCGGAATGCATCCTAAACTATAAGAGGCATATTATGAGCACTCCAGCCAGTCATACAAAGTTGTAGCTAAACTTGCCAACTGGCAGTGTTCAATCCAATTGCAAATCTACGAAGAATCGTACTGAACGTGAACTGTGTTCAAGGAAACACTATTGTTATGTTAACTGGGCCACACTATTCAATAAACAGCTAAACGAACAACTATAACAAGTAAACGTTAAATAATTGAAGGGCCCGCCCCTTCCCGGGCCCCGAGCCCCGGGCCCCGAGCCCCGGACTAACGGACCCTCGGCTTAGCGCGGGATTATTATAACTAACTTTATCCAAGCCGCAGAAATGGCGATATTAATTAATTACTAAGACTTCTTGTTATGTTTGCTTGGTATTTGCACGCTCAGTTGTATTTTTTTGACATTGTTGTGATTGGAAATAGCAGGAAGGAAACGGTGAACAGGGTAAAGAAAATAATGGCGGGTTTTCTATTTCTAAGTTTTGTATTTCTACTTCATAAGTTAAGTATTTTTGATTTCGTAGGTAATACGAGTTTCAAACACATTTCAATTAACTACAAAAGCTATTAAGGTTTAACTTTCTTAGAACATTTTGTTCCGTAAAATTAATGGAAAACACAGCAAATCTCTTGAAGATAAACGTAGACAGGGTTGCGGAATTTGTTCGAAAGAGTCACTGCGGCCCTGGAACGCAAAGGGCTTTAGAAGGAACACGGATGGGTTTTAGACTGGTTTAGAAACGGCATTTTTCTAGTACTTATGTTGAAATTATTTGTCAACTAGCAACCCGGTAACGCCATCGGTAGATTTCAGCCAATTTACACAAAACTATAATGATTTATGCATCTAAACCTTCCTCACTCCAACCATTGGTGAAAACCGTATGAAAATCCGTTTGTGTTTATCGCGTACAGACAGACTGACACGGCTCTTGACGGGGCTCTTTGTCTTCTAATATGTAGTGATAGTAATGACGTATTATAGACGCGTCATGCAACAACACCACAGCCCTAAAAACACCGCAAGCACAATCGGTGCTAATCGGTAGATAGCTTTGTGTTCGCGCGGGGTAGGTGACAGTTGCCTTCTTTTTGTGTTGCCATTTTAAAGTGTGGGTAACGCATCTACAAGTTTTTGTATCCATTACTTAATTAATAACAACTGATTATTCCCCGGCGCAGGAGTAGCGGAGCGCGTGGACTACGCCCCTGGCACAGGCCCGCTGGCGCTGTTCCCCGCGGCGCGCCTGGAGACGTGTTCGTCGGACGAGCGCTGTCCCGGCGTGACGCGCATCCAGGCGGCGGTGACTCTGCAGGCCTCCCGCGCCGGCTCGGGCTGCGACAGAGACACCTACTCGCTGCACTCGCAGAGGACTATTTGCGGTAAGAATAGGTTCCGGTAATTTTCCTACTACTGCAGAGCAAAAGTTTATTTTTATACCAGAAAACACTAAACGCCAAAGCTTGAGTAGTGAACCTTGGAGTAAGATATTCTATTGTCTTCTTACTCTCGCTTTTATATCCACGGTGTTGGCGGCGTACTTCGTACTTGCAGGAAATTTCAATCTCAGATTTGATGCCACCACATAAGACTAAGTAAAAAGTGTTTTTTTTTTTGGAAATTTATAGCAGTTTGTCAACTGTATTCCAAATGCAGAACGCGTCACACTTAAAATATGTAACCGCGCACTTCTGAATTACCCTGTGTGTCTGGGTGTCTAAGCTTTTGCACTATTAATGACAAGCTTAATTGACTTGTCCCATTAATTTAGCAAGCGTAATAAAAATGCTATTTTCTAGCATTTTATAACGCTTGCTTGTTTGAAATGTCCACAGTAATAAAAATGTATTTCCTAATTTTCAGGATTGGACCCTAAAACGATCGACCTTCTTCCAAGCCCTGGAGTCGGGAACGAATGGGCCAAGTCGCTGAAGCCAGATTCAGGTTAGTGTCACAACTAATCTACTTAGATCCTAATACTTCAGGTTACATTTTAAACTAACAAATAATTTTGAGAAGATTTTTGTGGTTCTGAAGTCACGTTTAAGTAAGGGATTATTCTTTACTTAAAAGTAACTTGAGAGCCTCGCCAAGGGTAGCTAAATGTTGCCATTAATTGCATCAAAAACAGTTGTAATAATGGTTAAATTCCCAATGTATTTACTTTACAGAGCACATTTAAATGAACTGAAACCATTTCTTCATACCTTAATAGGTTTTTACCATACTTAAACCCTCACATTTGTACCCAATTCCTGCAGGTCGCGACGGCGAGCAAATGTTCGAATTCGACGGAGAGACCACAGCGGCCGTGGTGCCGGAGTCCATCCTGCCGCACGCCCTGGTGGGCAGCTTCAGCATCAGCACCTGGATGCGTCACGCGCCCGCGCCCGACGCCGACAAGCACCGCAAGGAGCACGTGCTGTGCCTCGCCGACGACCATAGTGAGTACCTGAGTACCAGGGGACGCACGGCGAACCACACGTGCGTGACGCACACGTCGTTTGATACGAGCCAAAAGACCATTCACAATACTATTCACTCCTATTTAAAAGTACCAACTTACAAAATAATGTATTTTAGGACCAAAGATCCTAAATAAAATAGGTGACAGAGCATCAAAACATTCACACTGTTTGACCTAACTGACCTGAATGTACCGCTTTCCAGAAATGAACCGCCACCACTACGCGCTGTTCGTCCGCAACTGCCGCCTCATACTGCTGCTGCGCCGCGACTTCGGCGAGGGAGACCTCAACATCTTCAGACCGGCGGAGTGGCGCTGGAAGCTGCCGGAAGTACGTATACCCACAGATAAACTATGACGGGACAGTGTCTGTTAGGATTGGGGCTGTTATAATGATTGTGCTACAAGTACGCGTTAAGATCTAGTAAAATCTTTCATGAATATTCATGAATATGATTATGTTAGGTAAACAACTCAAAGAACAAAAGCTCATTGAAGAATTCAGTCTCATTGCTCTTTTTTAAGAACCTTGATGAGAAAGCTGTTGCAAATAACCACAAACAAGAAGAGATATCATAAAGGAGTCTTTATGATATCTCTTCTTCGTTATGGTTTTTTTTGCAACATCAACGTCCTTGAAATATTCCTTTGGCCACTTTTGTCATTAAAGACTCAGTTAAAGTTTGTGTAGGGAACGTACTCAGTGAAGACTGTGTGAAACGGAACTTTTTGTTTGTTTAAATACTTGACAGTGACACTTCTGTGCTCCATAGGATGCAAGTAGTTCAAAATCGATTTCTCCGAAAGGCCACGGGCGCCCCGTGGTTCATTAGGAACGAACGACTCCACGTCGACCTCAAAATCCCGACAGTGAAGCAGTTCATGAAACGACTGTCGCAGCGTTTCATCGAAACTGCTTCAAAACATCAAAATCTCCTTATCGCATCGGCCACCCGATACACTCCCTCACAGATCAGTAGGACTCGCCGCCCGAGGCATATCCTCGTCGAACCCGATGACCCCATCACCCAGATTCAAGAGAGCCGGAAACCAGCACTCTTCGTAAACACACACGACACAGACCGCGTTCCGTTTTTCGGCCCCGCCGCCGGGGCCCGTCGCGACGTCCCAGTAATAACCCTCCCCGACCTTTGATTACCGAGCCAGCCCGCGTCGCTGAGCCAGTAGTTTTAAATTCCCCAAATAATGTTACGACCCAGCCTGTCCCTTGCTGTTCCTCCCAAATGACGCCGCTAGCCGAGGTCCTTATCCCACAGGGGATGCCCTAGCGAGCGGTCATTTAGTTTTAGTTTTATTTTAGTTTGTAAGCCCTGGCTGGGGGCCTTAGAGTCATTTAAGGCCACCACAGGATAGTCCGGTTAAGCAGTAACCAGCCTTAGTGTGCTGAACTGCGAGTGGTCATCGTCAAAAAAAAAAAAAAAAAAACTTCTGTGCTGCCACTTATAGTTCCCGCTCTCTATAGTCAACCGTATATAAACATTTTACACCCATACCACCTTTATTGCATTGCAATTAAAAAAGGTTTTCATACTTCAAATGATATGCTCAGTACAGAAATAACACTAATCACTTTTCAATTCTCCCTACCTCCAGGTGTGTGACAACGAATGGCATCACTACGCGGTGAACGTTCGCTTCCCGAACGTGGAGCTGTTCGTGGACGGCGAGCCTTACCGCGCGGTGGACGGCAAGGGACCCGAGGTCATCGACGACTGGCCACTGCATCCGGCCCATGGGGTCAACACTACCCTCGTCATTGGAGCCTGCTGGCAAGGTAAACTAGACTATGTCGTAATGTAAACAAATATCAAGATTATATGGCTTCTAATCTATTATATTCGACGTGTAACAGTTTAGTTTAGAAAACAACAAATATTGAACCTTATCTCTGTTTACTAAATAAATAAAAAGAGTTTATTTCAGGCATAACCCATAACTATCACATAATACACTTTAAAATCACACATTAAATAAATACAATAGAATTGGATATGGCATGTCAAATTAAACCGGCTCACAAATACATTGATTAAATTACAATTTTAACAGTAGTATGTCGAAAAACGTGGTATGAGATTTCAAAATTTTGAGATAAATTTTTCATTTACTATGTCACATAAATTAACTAAGAAGTACTCGTAATAGCCAGCAATTTATAGTTGGTTCACTATAAATTGCTGGCTATTACGAGTAGGTACTTCAATTAATTCATACTTAGTTACTCACCTGTTCCCAAAGTGAAATAGATCTTATGTCGCCGACACTTTACACCGTATACTACACCTTAAGTCTTTCACAACATGGTTGTATGACAGGTGCAGAATACACGTACTACCAGTCACTCACAAGGAACTTGTTGATAGGTCTTATTTTGTCATCACCGTACCATGCAAATTACACCTTGCCACCCACTTAAAACACGGCCCAGTTCACAAAGTACATGCGCGGACCTCATGCCGTCATCGTCGTACAATGCAAATTACACTTTTCCTGTTCAACTATTAATTCCCCCGATCGAGCACACGGGCCTTGTTAAAAGGTCCAAAATCGCCATCACCGTCCTATGCAAAATAAAGTCTGTAAGAGCACGGTTTGGTTCCCCCAGGCACAGAGAACGACATGAAGCACCACCTGCGCGGCTGGCTGGCAGGGCTGGGCGTGGCACGCGGCTCGGTGCAGCCTGCGCGCGCTCTGTCCTGTCTGGCGCACTGCCGCGAGGGACTCAGTCTAGCGCCTGATCTATGTGAGTATTGAGTATACCTATAGTGGCTCCACATCATACAGACTTCGAATTCTGTTGCGGAATTCTTCGAAAGAGTTACCGCGGCCCTGGAACGCAAAGGGCATTTGGAGCAAAATCAGGAAGAGTCTGAAACTCCTTCCGCTCCGCCCAGAGCGGAAGGAGTTTCAGACTCTTGCTGTCATTTGATAATTTCTCATAAAAAAGTCTATCACACTGACATTTGTCTGCATTGCATAGACAAAATTATATAGAAGTTTATGGAAGTGCAGGTGTTGATGAAGATGGTGGTGCCTTAACACAAGTAGGACAAGTTGACGATACCAACAAGGTTGAAAAAAAAAAATGTTGTCATTATTATTAAGATTGTCATAGCCTTCCAAATGCCAGTTTTATTAAACTGAACTGTAGAAAAGAAATGACTTAAACAAACTTATTACTTCCAGATCTGAAGTCAGTATCAGTGGAAGGCGACGGCGTGGCTGACGTAGAGACGCTCCTGCGCCGCGTAGCGTACGGAGACGCACGCGCCTTCCCCACGCCCGGCAGGCGTAACGTTCACGTCGCTACTACCATCACGTATGTATTGTTAGCTCCACAATGTGTGTTGTTGTTAAATAAACGATTTATGACTTACTTGTTTATCAGTTACCATCAAGTAAGTCAACTGACAAACAAAGATAGCAAGTGCAGCTATATGCTATATGCTGGCCACTAACGAAAAATTGCTCAGTTAAGTTATAAGTAAAGTAACACAGGAGTAGAAGTTTTAAAGCCCTGATTCATCATAAATCGTAATTAGCAAATTTCATGTCACATACGGGAATCGGTATTAACAACAGATTTCTTTGAAATAAATTCATCATCTACACGATTCTTCGTCAGTTAAATTACTCTCAGTTAAATTACTCTCAGTTAAATTACTCTCAGTTAAATTACTCTCAGTTAAAACAATACCTTCTTTGTAGGGTAAAAATTGAAATGACTAACTCATAATATTGCTCCCCCCCCTCCGCAGTTGCGACAACGGGCGCATCATCAAGGCCCGGCCCGCAGAGTCGTACATCATGGTGCTGGCGCCGCAGACGCCCAGCATCCTGCTCAACGGCTCCGAGGACCTCGCACGCGACTACGCGCACTTCCGCGCAGGACTCACCGTGTTCCCCGACCTCAGCGTCCGCGTGCTGGCCGGGGGGAACGGACATCCCATGGCTGGTGAGACTTCATTTTGTGTTTATGTGATGACTAAATAAAAACTGTTAGAGCATAGTACGTGTAATATACTCTGTTTGGCTTTGAAAATGGATTAATACGACTTCTGGAACCAAATTATCAACGAATCGGTTTCTGGAACCACTACATCCGTCACTGTCTCGTTGGTCTCGTGTTCGCAAGCGTGGCTGCCGGGCGAAGGATTCAGAAAGTTAGTGGTGTGACACCCCCGTGCCTCCCGCACCCTTGCTTGTGTTGATCTTGCGTCTGATATCTCCCCTTGGGGACAGAAAGTGCAGCTATGTTGGCGTACCCACTTGGGCACTATAACATTTCCTGCGTACTTATACTAATATCAGTTGAGATTGGCCACCGTGACCAGAATTCGGTCGGGGGCCGGCAAGATTATTTTGACTCTCATAAATCATCAAAGTAACTGAATATTAGAGTATGTTACTGAATTCTCTGCTTCCACCTGCAGAAGAGAGCCAGAAGCTGGACTCGTGCGTAGTGTCCGTGTACCCGGCGCTGAACCCGGACCACGAGCAGCTGGCGCTGCGCGACGTGGCGGAGCTGCCGCTGCGCTACGACATCCGCGCCGCCGTCACGCGCGACGGCGTCATCCTCACTGGCGCCGACACCGTGCACAACTACCAGAAGGTATCCACACCCCTACCGAGTCCAACTCTACTGACATCATGCCTCTCTATTCCCATTTACGTTCTACTTCAGAAGGAAGAAATCAAAGGGATAGAATCGAAGATCAATCTGCCTTGCCTCTTCCCAACTACATATGTTCGCGTCCAGACTACCGACCGCATTCAGCTGAATACCAGTATTTTACATGGAGCAACATGTAAAATACTGGTCCGGTCTGACCTCCACAACCCAGTTACTGGGTAACACGATGCTGCCGCAAGACTGGTGGCAGGTTATCTGGCTTCTGACTACCCGTAATGACATCTAGGACACCCAGTGACAGTGGAGATCACTTTTCCTACTAATATTGGTTTTCATCGCAGGTGCTCCGTGAGATCGAGTACAGCAACAAGAAGCCGGCGTACTACCTGAACCGCGTGTTCAAGCTGACGTGCTCCGAGCTCAACGGACGCTTCACCAGCAACGAATACGTGCAGACGGTACGTCACACACACACGCACATATATAGACCTCGTCACAAGTATCTCCGATCTAGTTGAGACTATATTTTGACCCAGTCGCACCATCGGACTAATCTCAACAAAGGACTAGTCCCGACACTAGTCCTGACAGCGAACTAGTCCCGACATCGAACTTGTGTCGAAATCGGACTGGTCCCAACATCTGACTTATCTTTCAACTAGCCCCATTTTAATGCTGGTCTTGTCTTAATGTATTCCGGCATCGAACTAGTTTTATTTCATTTATTAAAACTTTATACACTAGTAAAAAGCACAACAAAGACGAACTTAATGCCTAAGGCATTTTCTATCAGTTTGTTGAATTTTGACTTTAGAGCCGTCCCGACTGACTTTCCCAGAGACTGATATGTTTGAATCAATATTATATGTTCCGTGTGTGTGTCCAGCTGACCGTGGTGCACCCGCACATGTCCGGCGCCAGCGAGGCGGGCCTGTCCCGCGAGCTGCACCCGAGCGGCATGGCCGACAAGATGGACGCTGTCGCCAGGGATAAGCAGGTGAGAACACTTACATATATTTTGTAAACTGTGCACGGTCTCATCGCCGTACACTTTGTGCTTATTCTGTAACCTACTTTAGGTTAACCATGTGCGTCATAATTTAGCATTATAAAAAACACGACTAACGAATTTAATAATTGTGAACTCATAACTGTGTAGCTATCAAACAACTGAGAGAAATAATCGTCTTCTACTGTAGTACTGTAACTTACTCATAATTTTAAATAAACTTAACTATTGCATCTTAGTGGAACGTGTTTCTCTATACTTTTCTGAACTTACAAACCTTCACGACTAATCGGTGTACGGAGTTAACTACTGCAACCCGTACAAACTGGGTAAAATTAATTGGCTTGGAATGACGGCCGCCATGACCCACGCACAATGGTCCAACACAATAACCAAGTGCGGGAGATGAATCTGGCTACACTGTTCCTGTAAGGCGACCGTGCGCTATGCGGGCGCTTACGCTCATCAAGTGACTTGCTAGGATTTACGCACTAAGCAAGCCGCCTGTCCGTTCGTTTCTGTCCTAAGCGCCGTCCCTCAGCTAAACATTCTACAACACCATTGACAATTGGAAAGTGGAATTGGCTTGACAGTGTCCTTCCCATTAATTGTATAAGTATGTATTATGTTTTTTCTGGGCCTATAACCTATCATCAAACGCCAGATTTTGAGACAGAACAAACGACTGAATACAGGGTGAACTTTTGAAAAATACTTAATTTAGTCTTGGGCCCGATTTTGATAAAAACTAATCGTTGGGTTTTGAAACAAAAATTACTTAAGATTTTGGTATGTAGGTAACGTCACTAACTTAAAAAGTATTTTGTTAAAAATGAGCTCTTTCCTTTAGTTAGTCATGTATCATTTCCTTCCCAGCATTAGATTCGTATAATAATTTAATTAAGAATTATTCAAAAATCCAATAATGTGATTTTAGTTTTCATCAATATCGAGCCTCAGACTCTTGAGTGTTTTTAGCTATTTCTCATAGTTTTGGATTTGGCCATCCACGCCCACCATCCATCACATTTCCCATACATTCAAAACATTAGTATGACGGCCTTACCGTATCTAATTTTGACATAAAACTAACAGTATTACTGTTACCAGCCGGTCTATTCTGTGAAAATCTCATCGTGGAAACTGGTGAAGGTGAAGGTGAAGTGGACTCGAAGTGAACTGTCATTCTACCTTGATTGGATTGATTTACAACATGTTTACTTCACTTCTGTTTCACGGTGACATTTTCATAGATTAGACCGGCAAACTTGCGGTTTTAAAGGACAATATTCAATCGAAAAATAAAAGTTCTTAACCTACCCCATTAGAACCGGGCATTCCGTCACTATAAAATGGCATTATCCCCGCAGACCGAGCACGCGCACCACCGCGGCGAGGGCCACAGCATGGTGCCGCGCGTGTACGCGGCGCACGCGCGCAGCGACGCGCACTCCGCCGACATCCCCGCGCCCAGGCTCATCGACCTGCACACGGAGCAGATACCGACTAGTGAGTCTCATAAACACATCGACTATAAGCGAAAAAAATAGTTGCCCTCAACCTAGACTGGACTCCAAGTATAATAATACTTTTGCCCCTTCATCCCCTTCGTGTAAAGGAACCTTACACGAAGGGGATGACGGGACGCGTGGCTCCGTCAATTTTGCTACAGCCAACGAACAATTAGTCTTAAGAGCAAACGATTGGATTCCCAAGTTTTTATCTTTGCGTTTATAAGGCTAGGCAAAAGCAATTTCTTCAAATGTTAAGAAATAAAAAAAAAATTAAAATATTTTTTACTAAAACTATCTTACAGACCACGTAGCCCTCCTGATCGGCGTGGTGTCCTGCGGCGTGCTGGTGGTGGTGGCGGCCGTCGCCGTGGCACGAGCGCGTGCATCCCGCAGCCCGCGCGCACGCGCCCCGGCCGCGCTGCACGCGCTGCACACGCTGCGCGCGCGCACCGACGCCGAGATGGCCTGGGACGACTCGGCGCTTACTATCACTGTTAATCCTATGGAGGAGGTAAGATATCACCACATATTCCGACCGTATCACTCAACTGTGCGTCCCGAAGCATTCGGTTACAAGTCTCAAAGAATAGTTGCACGTCCCAGTTTACACATCGAGAAAAAAAAAACAATTTCTATGCAATTTTTGCTCTCTCACTCGCACATTACACTGTCTGAGTGAAACGGCATGATAAGCTCCGTTGTCGAATGACATTGCATGGTCGTTGCAGTGTACATCAACATTTAAACAGTCAGTAAGCAGCTGTTTTGTGACTTTGTGTTGCAGCAAGCGGCGCCGTCTTGCGGCACGCACGCGGGCGCCGACTCGTCGGACGGCGAGTCGTGCTCCGACTCCGACTCCGACCAGCACGACTCCTCTGACGACGACGACGAAGGTAACCACAAAAACTTACTCTAGAAGTTTAGGTCGAACTGCGAGCTTCGAACTTCCGACATAGAGTAGACTACAAATACATTGAGATCTTAAAAATAGAAGGATGTATCTATGGCCCGGTCGTATCGCTAAACCATAACATAACATATGAGTCAAAAATAAAAGTTCGTTGACCTGTTTGACTGACTTAGGGATGTTTCCATGAAATTGTTTTATTTATTTATTTAATCATAGGAGAACCAACAGTTACAACATATGGATAACAATAAAATTGTATATGAGACAGAGCCAATAACAGGTTCTCACTGGTAAAAACAGAAAAAGAAGTAGAAAACTTAGAATAGCACGAATCTTTCTGGGTGCGCTTGTCATGATTCTTCTTACAGGAAGCGAAAAGAAATGCAGAATTATTCTGGGAAAATAGATTGTTATTTTAAATCACCTGATATTATGTCTTACTTAACAAAGCAGTAGGTTATATTTGAGCACAACAAGTGGAGTGCCACTTGGTAGCTACACTCATGAAATTCGCATTCAAAGGTACACATACACATGATAACATTTATGCAAAGACATAACAAATGTACTTAGCGCATATCTGATGTAGTTCTAGCGTGTGGTTATGGACTAGCTTTTGAACTGAAAATGTACACAACGTGTAACAGAATAAACGCAATACCTCTTAAGGGGTCATTGTACTCATCATTTTGAAAAAAAATTCTATGTGACCAACTCAAAAAAGCAAAAAAAAAAATCTATCTCTGTTCCATACATTTCTGTCCGCATAACTCGCAAACACACACACACACACAACTGATTTTTTTTTCGCGATTTCGGCATTGGTCCCATAGTAAAAATTGTTCATAATGATGAGTGCAATGACCACTAAAGAGGTATTGCGTTTATTCTGTTACACGTTGTATATGTCGCAGTCAACTAACTTAATCTACAGTTTCATTAAAAGCCTAGCCTTTTCATCGACCTGCGCCGTTTCAGCGAAATAAGTGACATGGGCAAGTCATTAAACGATATTAAACCAAAGATGTCACTTAGATCGCTGAAAAATCGGCGCAGTTCAATGAAAAGACTAGGCAACCAATTAAACGCTGGTACTTCTCATATTCGACTTTTCTTTAAACTAGCCTGAATTTCATGTCACTAACGCCCTTTCTTCTTTCAGTGATGCCAGGCAAGGAGCACAAGTACAGAAACATCAGTCAGCTGGAGTGGGACAACAGCACGATGTAATGCGTGCACTAGCGCCGCCTCCCAGCCTCTCCCGCGGCTAACGACTCTGCCATGTTCCCATACACGATTTCTATAAAAACTTAAAATAAAATTACTCTTCGAAAAACGACGATTTTCAACTTACTCATACAAAAAACAAGATACTGTATATGTAATGCAGTTTGAAAGTACACTTAGAAAAAAAAAAACAACATGACGTATACGTGTTTGCAATTTACTCGAATAACAACTTTTTGTTCATGAGCACAGAGTTAAATTTACGATGTCTAAAAGCTATCAAATCGAATATTAAGCAAGCTCATCTAATTTGCACTGGATCTTTGTCTGATTGTTATAAGGTTCATAATGGAAAAAAGACCACATTAATTTATAGATTGTCTGTTGTCTATTTGTATGAGTGAGTTCATCGTTTGCAAAGGTCGATGACCATTGCGTTTTTTCAGTCACTATAATATTGACGTTTTGGAAACAGCGCAATCGATTACGACACTCTATCTTTTCACATCTTAGAAGTGTATTTGAAACTTCTGCGAAAAAAGTTGGTATGAAATAAGATTTGATACAAATGTTTGGCAAGAACAATGTTACTGAAGAACGGGGAATAAAGATCAAATTAATATAATTAGATGATATCAAATGTTATAAATAAGAAAGAAAATTCCTTAAAAAACGAACAACAACATATACCTGTGTCTTCAATAACATGGTTTTTGAACCAAGACTATTCCAGAAAAGCGTCTTTGGCAACTATTGTGTTTAAAAAATAAGTTTTGAAAAATGGCAGCTGGATTATCAAAAAAATCAAATTCTTCATATTGGTCTTATGATTAGCCAGTGAGCATCATGGCCGACTGCCCATACAGTGCGCCGGACGTACTTAAAATATAATCAACCATAGAGGTTGTTTATATCTACTTCGATATTATAGAATCGTGTATGTAAACATCGCATTTCGAAACGAAGCGAGACATTTCAGTACATTTCGGTAACGGAATTGATTTCATAAGCCGCGTCAGTCGGTTATTGTACCTATGTAGTTGTATGGAAGCTTTCGGCACAAACACACGCGTGGCACAAGACTTGATATGCTACGTCGCGATCAATAGCCGTAAAGACTAGAGGAAAATTTCACTTTAAACCCAGAAATATCGAAGTATGAGGAAAGTTTGGCAGTTGGTTTTCAGCTGTGCAATTTGAGATTATTTTTACATTTATGAGATTATTGGAACACGAATCCTAGCTAAACGATTTATATTTTCAATTTGGCAACTTCAGGTTTTCCTCAGCTGTCATCAACTGTCAAAAACGCCATAAAAAGTGAGATTTGACCTTAATGTTGCGTACATTGGTCGCGACTGCATACATTTTATTTGTAGTCTATTCTAAGGTCTTTAAAAAATGATCATATCAAATTTATACGTAAAACGAAATATAATTTGACTCCTCGCTTGCTTTCGTAGAAGGAAATATGTCGTTGTTCTAAACTATAGAGCTCTAACACTTTTTCTATTCGTTTCTACACTTAAGACAAATGAAAAAAAAAAACTGTATGTATTAAATCGTAGTCGTTGTAATTTCGTATGGAATCGGTCATAAGAAGATAATTAGTATGTAAGCGGTCAGATACTATGATTGTATATTATTGGATACATAAGATAATGTACGCTTCACTGGTTCTACATATTTCAGTTGCAAAAACGGGGAAATTCAAAATGGCGTATTATTTTGACGTTTGTTTCATTCAGTTTGAGGTTAAGTCGGCGCCATCTTGGATCCCCGCCAGTTTCCGCATTTAGTTTAGTACAAGAGAAAAAGACGCATTTATTTACGGTACAAAACGCTTCGTGATTCCCCCATGTGTGTAGTTTTTAAAAATATTTGTCTCTCGACAAAAAATGTCCAACACTTAACCCTTTACGAGCTTCTCGACAAAATCGGCTTAAATGTATATTAGGCACAGAGTTATTTGAAAAAAAAAATAGATGTACGATATTATACACATTATACAGATGGTATCGGTTTAGGATCAGCTACTATATAATGACTATATTAATTATATATATATTTTGAATGCGTTAAGGGATTTTTACTAACAGTTAGGTACTAAGTGGCTATGTGTTAGTGACGCTGACGGGAAATGGCAAACGAAGACGCGTCGTCGTTAGGCGTAAGTATAGGTAGGTTTCTGTTCTGTCCACTGTCTGCTTGGCGTCTCGCTCGCACGCGAGGCGCCGCCTGGCTCTGTCTCTCTCGGACGTTGCATATCAAGGACCGTTTGCCATATTTAGCATAGTTGACTGTACAATGGTACGCAATGTTGTGGACATAATGATCGGTGTTATCTTCTAGTTGACGTCAAGTGTTATTTTCTGTCTGTTTCACGGTTCTGACTGCGTTGTGTTTACGTTAAGTTTTGGTGTGAGGCGGTCTCTGTACAGCTCGAATAATAACCAAATACTCCTTCAAACGACTCAGGATCAAGCAATTTTAATAAAATGACGAGGTAAACTAAATCTAAATATTGAGAGCAGTTAAAACTCTCCAAAATATTTAAAATACCTAAAGAGTTAATAAATTAAGCTCATGCAGAGATCGTGTCATATAGAGGAGCAGCGAGCAATATGTTTGGGTACTTGTTAACCTTTCTAAATTATTTCGTTAGTAGATGAACAATTTTAGTGCCATTTTATATTTCGTACAACGATTTGTTTCCTCCAAACATTTGTTCGTTGCTCTAGTAATTGTTTGTTGATGTCCACCCGACAACCGTCCAGTGCCCATTTCCCTCTTTCTCCTTCCTTCTCAAGATCTGAAACAGTTTTCGAGTCGACGCTCAACCCCGCACAAAGCATCCCCTATTCAGTCTGTCCTAAGTATTACTTGAGGTAGCTACTTATATTCTTTTTTTATTTTTATCATTACTATTTTATTGTAATACATTTTATTTTTTTTCTTTTCGTATTACTCGGTATTATTACTGTATAATTAGGGAACTTCTTTGATGTATGAATTATTATATTTTAGCTAAAAATAAAGTTGGTTTAAAATATTTACTGGTGTTTTATTTATTATTTACATATCGATGATTGGCGCCGTACAGCCAATAAAGTAAAAGTACCCGGACCTTATTGGCCACGAAGAGATAGAGCTTTACACAGTTGCTACTGGCCGGTTTTAAACCTTCAACCTCTGATGGCTGGAAAATCAAATCACTTGAGTCTCCGTATTTTATCTTTGTTTTTGCTGGGAGCCATGTGAAGGAAATAACTATATTTAATACACGAACACAAAAGTCGCCGAAGTCAAGACATACGATCTCCTCGGAAGCCAGCGCGGCTGACGAGAGATGTGGACGAGTCACCTGAAGTCGCCATCACTCCTGAAGAGTATCTACCCCCGGGACACGAACTGCAGTGGCCAATACTCTTTAACAGATTGCGGAACCAGGTTGACCGCTGTAGAAACAATCTACGCAGAGGGATAATTATCATAGACCTATTCCAAACACGGCCAGCATGTAGCTCCTAAGCAGGATTTGCCCCACATCTTGCTTGCCCTTTGTCACCTTTACACGCCACACTGGTAGGACAAAAGAGAAGGAGTCAATCGAAACGAAAAGAAGAAGAGTATCTCTAATAAAAAACTATCTACAAAATAAAGCAACTCAAAATCATCCAGTGCCTATCTTGCAGCGACATCTACTGTGTTTCTATTAAACTTGGAGCGTACGAGAAGCCGCGTCATGAACTGTTGGTGTCCGAGGTTCTTCCAGAGTTTTGGTAGTTACAAATTGACACTAGAGGGCGCATGTAGCAAGCATGTTTAATATAATATTCTGTCAATTTATTATAAATGATTGACTTGCAGCTGGTCAGTGGTATATATATCTATAAGCCATTAGATTTACCTAGAGATAGACGTGTTGTTGCGCGAAGACAGCGAATGAGCAAACCCAAGATAGAATGCCCTTTCCTCAGATTTGGTAGAGCGATGATCTTCGTAGGATGGATGAGGTTGAACGATTCGGGTAAATGAAGTAGACTGTTAGGTACCTAGCTCAAAACGTCTTCTGTGAAAGGAGCTTGGAATACGAAAATACAAAATCGATATCACGTTTTAAACAGCTGGAAGAACTACCACGTGCACGTACTTGATAAATGTTATGAAGGTAGGTACCTATAGGTATTTATTTTTATGAAACTGGACTAGACGAAATTAGCACCTAGGTAAAAAAAAGTAAAGTAAATACCTAACTTTAGTACAGTCCTGTACAGTGAGTACCTACTTAGTACACTAAAAATAGAACTGTCCAACATTGACCGAGAAAGATGAGGTCAGCGGGTGATGTCGTACGGTGTTCCACAGGGTTCAGTGTTGGGTCCACTCCAATAGAACATCGGATAACTAAGACTGGGTGCACGCGGTGCGCTCCTCCGTCGTGTTGGTACCATCTGGAGGGCTACTCTCTAAGCCCGGAGTCCGTAGTTTCGGGCTTAGTTGCGGGCGTAGGTATTTTCGTCCGTATCACCTAACCTCTAAGAATGAATAATGACATTCATTCTCGTTCTAGTTCGGGTTCGGAATTAATCGTAAGTCCGAAGGTTTACGGAGTACCTAGTATACGCCCGCAACTAAGCCCGAAACTAAGGATTTCGGGTTTAGAGAGTAACCTCCCTGATTTGTCGGTGGTGATGAGTAGGTAAAGGCGTAAAATTCAAAATGTGCGCTGGAGTTCAAAGCAAGAGGTTCCGAGGGATCGTTGGACAGCGTCCCACATAGAGGTCGCCTACGGGGAAGGGACTATCTTGGTGACAGCTGCGGTATCGCATCGTGCAGGTAGAATTCGGCTGTTAGGTCACCAGGGGGTATTGCACCAATCATGCCCTTTATTTTTTTCGGGTCCCGGAAAACACCATCGCCAGTTTCTTTAACTTTTGGATAAGTCGGCGAGAATTTATGCGGGTTTTTAGGTAGGTACCTGACCGGGTAGCGTGACAAAATGCGCAAGCACGCTTTTGCCCCGGCGAAATGTACGTAGCTGCTGAACACCATGTGGTTGTCGACAGTAAGAATCTGACGGACCTCTGCACCCGGAGGACATTCATGAGGATTTTCACGCGCTTAAAGATAAAAAGGTTGAGAGATATTCATCATGCGGCGCAAATAAACTCTTTTTCTACAAAGAAAAAGAAATTACAAAATTTCTTTGCTTTCTTACCGATAAGGAGAGGACCATAGCTGTTTTTTTTTTATATTTCTATGGAGAGGACATATATATAGCAAAATAGAACCCTGAGTGACCTTGATGCCATTGGTAAAAAATAAAAACGCGCTCTACGAAAAGTTTCCAGAATAGGTATCTAGGTACCTAAAAATGGGTACCTACCTATACTTACTTAGGTACTGCCTCTGCCTTATAAAAGGGTTAAGGTAACTTATTGTGGAATGTGCATCACGACGTAGCCATAATTCAATTCGTATTCGTGTAGGTACCTACCTACCTATCTGCTGCGACACACGTAAATGATTTGAGGATAAACTTGGAAGAAATAAAAAAACCGTCTCATCGTGTCTCTATGAAAAAAAAATCTGAAGTCTGAGCAATAAAAAATATTCACACAAAAAAGCAAAGATCACTCTAAAAGCCGAAACCGAGGTCGTAGGTACCTACTATACCTAAAAATTTACCGATCTTCAGACTAGCTAAGTAGTTTAAGTTAGGTTAGGTAGACAACATCCTTTCAATCTTCGGTACCTATATATATCCAGAAAATGCCTTCCAACATAATACATGTAAGTAGGTACCTACACTACAATAACCAACAAGATTATGTACCTTGCAACATTAAGTAATTCTGAAGTCTCTACTTCGTCCCCTACTCTGTGCACCGTTGCGCAAACCTTATAAAACGTTCGCCAAACACTGCATAATACACGACACAAGACCCGCCTAATGAGTGCGAGGGGGACGCGAATACATAGGATATATAGGAAGAAGAGAGAGGCGAGATGAAACGTAGTAAATGCGCAACAGTGGGAGCGGGACAGCGCGATATGGGGCGCGGCGTGTTGAGGGGGAGGCGCGCGAAGTGTTGCCGTTGGTCGCGCGTCTGAATTATTGAAGCGGGCGACCGCCCTTTGGCAGCGAGTGGCGGCGCACGCGACGCGGCCAGGTCGCGCGGGTGTTTGCCGCGGCCACTTGCCGCGCGCCTTTCCGCCGTCACACCAATTTTGAATTTGCAACCGCCATCTTTGGCCAGTTTTTTGGTTTTCGTTCAGTGCAATGACCGGTGTACTGATGCTCACTTTGTGATGGACTGTCCGTTCCCAGTTGTTTAGTATTTGTTGTGCAGTTCTATCTTCTATGGCGGCTATGGATAGCGCTGGATGCTGAATTTGGAGTGATCACTGTGATTGCAGGTTTGTTCGTTTTTCTATAATATTCTTAATCTGCGGGGACAAAACCTTCCATCGGAATTTAATAGATACCAAAGAATAGAATAGAAAACAACTGTGCCCGTAGATGAAGCAAAGCAACAAAAAATTGCGCGTCAAGTCCGCAGAGTTTTGCGGACGATATTCTTGTTGGACAGTGTTCAAAGAACAAGAGAACCTCCGAGGTATTTAACCTAGGTCATTATAAATAACCTTAGATCAATAAAAAGGTGATTTAAAATTAGTTGACGAATACCTACCTAAGTTAAAATAGAATAGAAAACATTTAAAAATCAAATCAAAGAAACAATTAAAAAGAAGGACAGATTTGAAAAACTACTGAACGGATTTTCATGCGGTTTTCTCCAATGGATGGGGTTATTCACGAGGAAGCCCTACTTACTTACAATAACTGCCATTAGGTAAATCAAAAGTTGCGGTGCTTTCCGAGTAGATAGGCATTTAAAGGTCCACCTGAATAATTTCTGTTATATTTATAGAAAATATTATTTAAATCTCAAGGTAGATAGGTATATTTCCAACTCACAAAGCGTAGCAATGTAATTTTGGCCATTATAATTGCATGCATTGAACAAAAAAGAAAAAAAATCGATGGAAATATTACCGAGTAAGAAGTTCCACTAGTTCCTTCTGATTTGGTTTTCTCTAAAGGCGGTAATTAGCAATCGTACAGTTTAGAATTCCTTGTTTACAGTTAAAACTCGTTACAAAAGTAGGTACCTACATACTTGGAATGGCAAGTGACGAACAAGGTAAGTTATCAAAGAAGATGGAAAACTAAAATTTTGGAAGATTAGGTAGTTTCTGCTAGTTTGTAATTCAAGAGAGTTTTACAATTCACAAGAGGAAAAGTTAATAATTCGTCATTTTCTTTCATAACATAGATATGGCTCATACCTATTTTTATTTAACACATTATTTGCATATTACCTGCGCTATTTCGTTCCTTCTATAATTATGAAGAAATGTTAATATTTGCTACCTATTTGCATTAAAAAACACAAAATGAAAATAAAAAAATCTGTGTTTTGAAATCACAGTACTTAGGCAACAAGGAATTTAAATTTGTCATTAGTTATGACAAATGGTGCCTTCGTAGATATTACAAGGATTAAGTTTAAATAATTTTGAGACCGACATTTTAGCAGACCCGGGTAACCAGAGAACAGCTATTTAACTCATTGTTACCTAGGTATTAGTAAATCAAAGAGAAAATTGTGTCACGCAATGTTACGTTTCTCTACTCGCTCCTACCCTCAGCGACATGCGGCTTCTGATGCCTTACTGTTCCACAAGGTTTGGATTTGGTCAGACCAGCGCACAGGACTTCCTCTAGGTCGTTTGCTCTCGATTTTGCAAGTTGCCAGTGACAATTGCGTTCATTTTTATCTAAAAAGAGAAAAAAAAAATCTTGCGCGGGCACACATTCGATATACTTTTTGTTTTATTTGAAATGGGTTTGCTCTTGACCCCTTGACCCAAAAGAAGCCTGTTCACTCTAACTTTGAAGAGATTCGGGTTGTATGCGTTCGGAAACACAGACGCAGGCAGAGAAGTCCACTCCTTTGCTGTTCGCATTATAAGAGACGTTCAGAAACGCTTAGAGCAAATTGGTAGAATAGCAACAAGGTAGGGATGGTATCTTGCAGTGCGTCTAGATGTCCGATGGTAGAAGGGGGCCGGTGATGAGGTCGTGGAATTCTTCGTGCAGCGTCAATGAAAGGCAAGGCTTAGCGACACGATTTTTTGAACAATATATAAATCTACAATACAAATATCATACCCGCAATCATGATAAGAACGCTACACTTCGTATTTGCAAAGAATATTTATAATTCAAGCTATCCGTGGCGGGTGCTATCGAGTTCGCTCTCTTGATATTCAAACCTTAAAATCATTGGTCATAGAATAACTTTCGACTTGGCCTTGTCTTACATATTACGTGGGTTACACTGAAAGTTTTTAGAAAATTAAAAACGGAATGGTGTAGAATACCTGTTAAGTCTCAGTTTCTTTTTTATCACCGTCGCATGCGATGGAACCATTTACTGAAGTAGTGGGCCTACTCTTCTTTAGGGATCTCTTCTACGCCTTTTTCAAACGCACCCACGGCATCTTCAGAGTTCATAAAACGAACTCCTCTATGTTTATCTTTTATTTTTGGAAATAAATAAAAGTCACAAGGTGCTAGGTTGGGTCTGTAAGGAGGATGACTCACTAACTCCACACCTTCGATAGACAAATATTCGATATTCCGTCTGGCGGAGTGAGCTGAAGCCTTGTCATGGTGGAAGGCGATCTTGCTTCTTGGGCGCTGCTGTCTAACATTTTCCAAGACAACTATAAACAATGACTGACATACCTACCAATCTGCAGTAACATTCCTTTTATCTTCTAGGACAATTATTGCGAAATTCCCCGTCTAAAGAATGATGCAATCATCTCTTCTCTTGACTTCTGCCCTTCTTTACTTTTCTCGGAAAATCTTCTAATTGAAACATCCAAAGACAATCTGCGCGGATTGTCTTTTGGTTTCGGGTTCGTAACAATATATCCAGCTTTCGTCACCTGTGACGATGTCATATAGGTACAGCATTCGAATCACGATGGTGTTTTTAATTTTTAATTTCCTACTTTTTTGTATTTGACTCATTCCAATGCCTAAAGCTGCCCCAATCTGTTGATATGTCACCCTTCTATCAGCTTCTATCATTAGCCGTACAGGACTTACGTTATCTTCAGTAGTCGCCGTAGAAGGACGTCCATCTTGCGAAACATCTGTAAGTTTGCTTCGACCACGTTTAAATTAGCCAGTTGTAAACAGTGGCACAGGATGGGGCTTCGTCATGAAATGTTAATCGGAGTCTATCGTAACATAGTTGTTGAGTAAGACCGCTACACAAGTCGTAATAAATCATTGAGCGAAAATGTTCTCAAGTCAAATCCATTTCGACTCACGACTGACACTTTTTAAAGTGCCGCCAATTTGTAAAAACAAATGACATATGAATTCATTACACGTCTACAGATTCCCACAGAGTTCCTTATTCGAAATTTAAATATTTTCTTCATCGGCTGCTTTTCTTACTGGCCTATTCTAAATACTTTCAGTGTGACCCCCGTACATTCATAAGCTTCTATTGCATAATAGTCGAGAAAGTTAATAGCATTTCTGTACGAAAGGAAAGAAACAAGGAACCTACGAAAAGGCTACTTAGATAATTAGATATCCTCGTGCTTAAATTTTCCGAAAAATAACATATACCTAGGTAACATTTTTTTTATTTTAGATGAGTTAGTTTGCTCTTGACTCTAATCTAGGTCATTGTTTTTTTTAAAGAAGTCTTTGCGAAACATTAAGGTTAAGTACCTACCTACAATTGATATACATAGGTAAATTTCATCAAAGCTCTGTTTTTGCATTTCAAAAAAATACTAATCAGAGTCAAATAAATTGATTATTTTAACGTAGGTACTTTTGCAGATCATAAAAGTAGGTAGATACGCCTAAGGAAAATAAAGTACCTACCCACGATAATCTAAATTAGAGTGGGTTTGGCAACCCCAGGTAGACCTGATCCTGATTTGAGGAAATTTAATCAAGATAAACACAAACGTATGTCTACCTATTACTATACCTAGATATGTACCTATCTACACTCAAATAAAACTAATTAAAAATAGTCTAAAATATGGCAACGAAAAATTCCTCCGCATCGCTGGGCACTGGTAATGTGCCCAAAAGGCTGGCTGTTGTAAGGTAAAAGCCAGCCTTTGGGTCACACGAAGTGTCAACTAAGCGTCTGGACAGATCTTTAAACAAGTTATGAGCACTCGGACCCCACGACCCGAGAGTTTCAACCCCAAATGGCTTGAAAATATAACTACTAACGAGGTTATTATATTTCCGCCGCTTGAGGAGCTCCGCAGCCGCAGCGGCAGTGCCAGCACAACGTACATATGTTGTTTTGTAATTTTCAGTAAACATCTCTTATTGATTCGCCATAACGTGTTGAGCTTTATCACACCTACCTACATTTATCTCCCTACTAAATTCACCGAAGCAAAAACTTTTAATTTTAAAGCTGTGTGAAAGTTGAAAGCCCAACTTATGCGAACGCGTGAGAGCATCAATAAAATATTTTTAAACAATTTCTTCCCCTACGAGGCGATTAGCACCCCCTACGACAAATTGTGACAATCACTGAACAATATAACCTCCGGTCGTCTGTGAGGTATAATCTAATAACTGCCCTCTTCCCTCCGAGAGGGCTGCCTACCTGATCAGGTGGTGACAGGGGTGACTCCCGCCGAGGGTGACAAATTAGCCATTGTCGTAATGAGTTGTATGGGTGAACTCATTTGGTGAAGATCATGACACCCCTTTCAATGGTTTAATGAAGTTGTGCGCTGATTATAATGAGCGAGGGAGGTTTCATGTGTAGTTATTGTTATCATGTAGTTGATGAATATAATATGTGTCTAGCTATAGGTCGTATCACTGAATATTATTGACGTTTTATTGTTATTCGAACAATAGTGTCCGGACTAATGAAATTCGAACAATCAAGTTTCGAACTGACGTCGGTCACCTATTTTTTTCCTATATCCATGTGGTGGCACATTTAAGAAAGCATAGGTATATATTATGTCAATCGTTGTTTCTGCAATTAAAGTCTAAACATAGGTAATTAGGTACCTACCTAAAAAAAACGCTTTTAGAGAAAAAAATTAAACCGCCGAAAAATTAAAGCAACTCGAAAAGCGAAAAAATAACAGGAAGCTTTTTAAATAAGTTTGCGCTTACCAAGCACTTGACACATTTTCTTTCCGTAATTAGGTAATTTGTTTAACTGTTTGTGGTTTGCTTTGAATTCAGTAAATTTCAAAATATACTTACTATAGGTACCTATTCTAATTGGCAACTTCAAAAAAAAAAATTAACCTTTACAGAGTATTTCATATTTTAAATACTAATCTAACTATATACATGGCGCGTTGTGTTTCACGCGCGCCTCAAAGAGATGTCAGCATAGACGACGGGGCCCACTAGGTCCAGAGCCTGCCAGGGTTGCGGAATTTGTTCGAAAGAGTCACCGCGGACCTGGAACGCAAAGGGCTTTAGATGGGTTTTAGTCAGTAAGAGTCTGACACGCCCTACCGCTCCACCCAGAGCTGAAGTCATTTGAGGATTTCCCATCTTTAAAAAAAAAATCTAAAATAAAAATAAAAACTCCTAACTAAAATATGGCGTCAAAAAATTCGTCCGCATCGCAATTAACTGGAAGTGAGCCCAAAAGACTGGCGGCATGGCCACGTTGTATGGCAATGCTTATCCTCTGTCCGAGGTAAAAGCCAGCCCTTGGGTCACGCGAAGTGTCAACTAAGCGTTTAGCAAGTTCTTTAAATAACGCATGAGCACTCGGACCCCGCGGTCCAAGAGTTTCAACCACAAACGGCTCGAAAATATAGTTAATTGCCAACTAGGTTATTATATTTCCGCCGCTTGAGGTTCTCCGCAGCCGCGGCGGCAGCACCAGCACAGCACGACGAGCTAGCCAGGTGGGATGGCGCAAGAGTATCGACACAAGTAGCGTCCCACACTAAAGGCCTTTCCAACTTGCATGGGAATAAAGACATACCGTCCGGTCGCTTGCTATCGTCGCGTGCCAGGCCATTGGGTTGTGGGCTGCATGTGGGCTGCATGTGGGCTGGTATGCCGACGGCGACAAGAGCTCGTCGGATGATGTCGTTAAGATTCGCGTGCCGCGCTATGCGACCCGCACTTCGACTACATGACAGGCCGTGGTGACCGAGGCTGTTGACAACATCACCGCAGTGACAGCGATGAGGATCAACACCATGCGCCTAAGCGATGGGAAGCAGCGAGGCGGAAAGTGGTATCGTCCAACAAGATGCCTATGTTCGACTACGGTAGTGCGTGAAGCTAGAGGCCCGACTCCCACTCACACACAGTCAGCAGGCGTGCACGCTCCGCAGAGGTTTTTTTCCTCTGGCAATTAGGTTCTTCTGAACTTCTCTGCAGAGCGACTCATCCCACCGTCTCTGCTATGATGGGTTGTCGGGTGGATTTTCATTCGGGAAAGCGAGTCTCCAGGCATTCACAGCCTCGGCAAAGAACGGCGCAACAAAATAAATCAGTGTGGAAGCTAGAATATTCCTGGTTAATTTATCAGTGCGGTGAACCGAGGATATAAAAGCCGGTAAAATAATACTTTTGCGGACGCCGAGGCCTCCCAAACGAATAGGAAGCGTAACTTGAGCCCAAACTCGGTCGTCCATGGCCTCATTTAATATTTAAGAAAGTGTATGCTTGATAATTTGGTCCATTTTTTCCAAAAGCTGAGGGTGCTTCCATAGATGGGAACCACGAAGGAAATATGTTAATTTAGGGCCGAAACAGCAGTAATAAGTCTGAACAATTTTTCCGAAACGTCATTGAAATTTTGAATTTTTTCTTCGACAAAATTGGGAAAGATTGGCGACCCAAGGAAGCGAAGAGAGCTTTTGTGTATAATTTTGATTTCTTCTATTTACTATTGCGTTGAATTTCTAAAGTGTGAGTTTTCGGTCAGTACCGTCAGATAAAAATAATTCGCATTTAGAAAATGGAATGAAAAATGATTAAAAAAAATGAGATCATTAAAAACTGAATTTACATCGCCTCCAACCAAGGGTACCATCATCGAGATAACAAACATTAAATTTAGAATTTAGCTGTCGAATAATTGGGTGAATAGCATAACTAAAGATCACTGGCCCGAGGGGATCAACTTGTTGACAGCGGATTGCAAAAGGTTGTCCCGATGTAGTAATTTAGATGGTTGTCTATCAATATTGTACATTGCCAGAGAAATCTGAAAATTTGAGGTATTTCTTTTTTAGTTTCTGCCAGCAAGGTGACCCTATTTACAGAATTAAAAGCATTTTTTCTGTCAACCTTCAGGATGACCTCTTCTATGCTAGAATTTAAGAAGGTCGAGAGTGCGTGTACGGCAGCCTCACAGCCTCCTTTGGAACCGTAACCCAACTGCAGGGGCTGAAATTTTTCCGAAACGACTTCTAAGTATATACCTACTTCAAAGTAGGTATACCTATTGGTACATAGGTACCCAACCTGTCAAAATCGAAACGTTCTTTGAAAAGTTATGGGAAATTTGATTTTGCATAAAAAACACTGGGTTTTTTGATAGATAGATATCGGTCCTACCTATCGGTTGTACCGAACACCCTATAAAACAATTAAAATAACTATTAGATAGACGCTTCTCTTGTTTCATCTTGTGGAAATCTATTTCATTATTTTGGTGACATAAACTGGTTTAGTTTCATCATCATATCAGCCGAAAGTCGTCCACTGCTGGACATAGGCCTCCCCCAAGTGTCGCCACAACAACCGGTCCTACGCGTCTCGCATCCATCGGCTACCCGCGACCCGCTCCAGGTCATCGGTCCACCTTGTGGGAGGCCCTCCAACGCATTGTATTCATTGCATAATATCTAGGTAGTTATTTCGTAGCGAACTTTACCATAGTGAACGTGCACGTAGACCACGCCATCTAGTGTTGCAAATTCTGAACCTGGATTTCATAAACTTTATTTATTTATTTTTAGCCAATTGTGTCCCACTGCAGGGCAAAGGCCTCCCTTACTTCCTTCCATTCCTCCCGGCTTTGGGCAAGTGTGGACCAATCTGGCCGATAGGCGTCAAGCTCGTCGTAAACTTTGAAACTCATAAATAATCAACATTTCTCTACTGCTACCTTTAGTTCTTGCAAGCTCCCTTTATGGATATGGCAGGTCGAGCTATAGGCATTACCATCATTTAAGACAACACTATATCTTACAAACCGTCTTACTACAACATCGCAAAACCCCATTCAAAAAAATCACAAAACGACGAAAAGATCTAGTATGCACAGTACCACAAACACGATCATCCTACATTAAAAGATTCTGCTACTATCAAAGCCCGAATTTATACAATAAAATTAATAAACACTGTCCAATCTACGGTATGACGTTCCATAAATGCAAAAAAAGCAGTTTACTCATTTCTACAAAATAAAACCTACAATGAGACGGAAAAAAATCAACTTACCATTACAGACACACACACACACACACACACACACGAACACACACTCTCACACACACACACACGAACACACCCTCACACACACACACACACTCACATAATTTCACTAACGTACAGAAATTGTTTTTATTGAACTTTTTGAAAATGTTTTATTTTTTCCTTTTATTTATTATTTGTTTACCTTCAGTTATACTATGTCACTAATAAGTAGTCGAAGACTCGTGTTGCCACATACTGTGTACAATTTTATTGTAATACCCAATGGGGACGGGCACTGCACTCCCTTATACAGGTTATTCTTTAACCTAGCTGGGAATGCAGCACCTCACCACCATTTCAGTTGTAGTTTTAGTACACATAACAATTTGTCAACCCTGTAAACTACTATGTACTACAATGCTGTTATTATGAATAAACAATTTATTATTATTTATTTCCTTTATTATTATTTAAAATCACTTTTGCAAGCTAGTTAAAAAAACTGTTTTTTTTTCTGATTTTATCGGTGGGTATCTTTTTTTTTAAGAATGGGAAAAAAGGATGGGAAGAAAAATAACCCACCCAGAAGAAGTCATTTGATGGACTTCTTCTGGGTGGGTTCTTTTTCTTCTGGGTGGAGCGGAAGGGAGTGTCAGTCTCTTACTGACTAAAACCTATCCGTGTTCCTTCTAAAGCCTATGCGTTCCAGGGCCGCGGTGACTCTTTCGAACAAATTCCGCAACCCTATCAGTGTGTACCTACATGCCTACTGGATAACTATTGAACTACGAAATACTTAATTAAAAGTCCTTAGTTTTTTTGGGTCCCGTCCCCGAAGGGAAACCAACAGAGCTATCAGCTGTATTTCATGAACCGTAGGTAATAAAAAGCTTGCAGCGAGGTAGACGGTTGAAATTTTCAAAGAGTGTGTATTTATACACTTTTGGACACATCTATTGGCCCACCTTAGAGTTTAGGTTTCGATGGCCCCTACCGAAATATGATTGCTAGATTGAACAAAAACTGTTGATGCAGTTTTAAACCTGATACATTTTACCATCTTTTTCGATCGTATTGTTTTAAATTTGAATTCAGAATACCATACGACATGGAGCTACGCCTAACAAGTCGGATATGCGCCTTGTTAAAGGCAATTGATTTTTGAATAAAAAACATGTTTTATCAAATAAAGGTTAAATTTAATAACGCGTGTTGCCTCTATGGGCATCTACCACAGCTCTCATACCATTAGGCATAGAGTTTATCAACCGCTCTATGCAATTTTGAGGGATCATCTCCCATTCCTCTTCTATGGCAGTTTTCAACTCCTGCATCGTCTGGGCAACTGGCTGACGAGCCCTAACACGTCTTTTTAGCTCGTCCCACATGTGCTCAATGGGGTTCATGTCTGGGCTTCTGGCTGGCCAGTCCATAACTGTGATGTTCACATCCCGAAGATATTCCCTGACGATGCCGGCCGCATGGGCTCTTGCATTATCATGCATAAAAAGGAAATTTGGGCCCACATAGTCCGCGTATGGTATCACGTGAGGTTCTAAGCACTCACGAATGTACCTTTCAGCATTTAATGTTGGCAGCCGTGGTCCTGTAACAACCTCAAGTTGAGTTTTGCCGCTCGCGGATATACCGCCCCAGACAGTCCATGAGCCACCGCCATAAGCAACCCTCTCTTCAAAGCAGCATTGTGCGAAACGCTCTCCCTTACGTCGGTAGACCTTCTTCCTTCCATCATTGCCATGTAACACAATTTTAGACTCATCAGAAAAGAGTACACGGCTCCAATCTTGCTGTGTCCAATTTAAATGACTGCGTGCGAAATGAAGGCGCGCTGTTCGGTGGGCTCGCGTTAGTTTGGGCCCATTAGCTGGCTTGTGTGGTACCATATCGCGTTCTTTTAACCTTCTCCGAACAGTTCGAGCGCTCACAGATACTCCGTGGAAGTCGCGAAGTTGGTTTTGTATCTCAATGGAGGTAAGGTGACGATTTCTCAAGCTGGTCGTCACGATGAATCGATCCTGCCTTTCAGTTGTGACCCGAGATCGTGGCCTTCCTTGGCGACGAACAAAGCCGCCAGTCTCTAGGTACCTCCGATAAACATTTCGGACCGCAGATCGACTTAAATTAAGTTGAGCACTCACGTTTCTTTGGCTGTGTCCGGCCTGAATAAGTGCCACAGCTTGGGCGGCGACTTCAGGTGAAGTATCCATAGATTATTGATAGAACCTCACCTTAATGTTAAGAATAAGTAATGTTTGTTGCAAAACCAAAGATATCAATCACTTTTTCAAGAATTAAATCCAAGTAAACCAATAAAACCAAGTTTTCTTAGTATTCGATTGTTTGATATCAACAAACAGGCTCCAAATTGTCTTTTGTTTCTTTAAATTCTGTGTTCGAAATTCAAAAAAAGACTATTGAATGAAATTGTGAATGTGCCAGGTTCAAAACTGCATAAAAACTTTTTGCTCGACCTAATATAAAATTTTAGCTAGGACCAAACGAAACTGAAAATACAAGGTGGGCCAATAGATGTGTCCAGAAGTGTATATCGAAACCCGTGTGTCCGACTCGCTTATAGCTGGATTTCTTTAAATTCAAACGCACCGCGTGTGCCTAACAGATTTGACCGTTTAATCTCCCGTCCCCGAGGAGCACAGCACCACCAGACGCATAATCTATTCTCTAGCAAACACAATTGGATGTGTCTCAAATATTTGCGGGTAGTAATTGGCGCGGGTTCGACTCCCGGCTGTTGACACGTAGGGTGTGACGTCACGCGCCCCGGCATATGTCATTATTGTGGTTAATTGGAATATGGCTTCTAGGTGACGATGTTGATTGAATGTTTGAATAGAAGTCGCTACATCTTCGAATGAAGTTTCACATCCCTGAAATAAGATATCTCTGGTTTGTGCAAGCTGGCCTAAGTAGGTATATAGTGTAAAATCAAAGTCGCTGTCTGTCTTTTTCTAACAAAACTTCCCCGTTTATTTAAGTTTATGTATATGTTATATGTTATGTGTTTGTGTATTATTGAAGTTTTGTATAGGTATATGTCACCGGAAAATTGAAGACTCCTTCGGATTGTAACAAAATCTTTATATTTTCTTTAATATTATTATTTCTCGATATATTATGAAAGAATCGTTTTGTGTACAATAAATCCCATCCAAATTTAATAGTTTTCAATATAGCGGTGTCTCATTAAGAAAAAATAGTTTCCACAATTTCACTTGATATTTTACAATCTCACGGCGTTTGCAATTTTCCGGTGACAGATATAAATTGAACTCGCGCATAGCTAGAGCGGGTCGCTAGTTTACATCACTACATATGATAAAACAAATTCCTCCGCGCGTTTGTCTGTCTGTCTGTTCGCGATAAACTCAAAAACTAACTTGGCGAAAACGTCATAAAAACTTCACCGATTTTCATTTAGTTTTCGCCAATGGATGGGGTTACTCATGAGGTAGGTTTAGGTGTATAATTCGTCCCGAAATTCTTACGGGAATGGGAAAAATGGGATATGCGCGTACGAAGTCACGGGCAAAAGCAAGTTAAAATTATAATAGGAACGAGTAATAATGTGCAAAATATTACTTTCATTCGTCATCCATCTACCTAGACGTCTCCCAGCTCTGTGACAGAGACGGTCTCCAGTTCAACCAGACGCCGCTGAATTCCTACCAGTCTTCTACTCTAGCTTTTTTCCTGTGGGATCGCTCTGGTAACTTCCCGCAGGAACCGTAGCCACTAAGCGGTAGTTTAGCTTTCTATTATTGAAATAATATTCTTAATAGTTCCGTACTTTTCTACCTATTTCGGGAATTACTTCCTAGAAAACAATAAACTGTACCTCTTTAATGATCAACAAACAAAATCTAACATTTTATTGACATTCAACTCTTTCCCGGTACAGTGCACCAACACACTGACCGCACTTAGACAGAAGAGCGGATAATCCTTCCAGCGAAAGTGCAAAACGTATCACTTAAGGTGTAAACACACTAGAATAGTTCACAGAAACGCGTAGTACACTTCCGTCAGAAAGTCAGACAGTCGCGGTCGTTGCAGACGGTCTGTCGCCATCATATTACTCGTACAAATATAAGGATTATTTATAACTAACGGCCCGCCCCGGCTTGCCGTTGCAATCATAGAAATATAAAAAATATACACAAACTTCTTCATTATATCTATGGTTGCAATGCTGATACTAAATATACTACGGTTTTCAATATAATATACTACGACATCACATTACAAACCTCTAAAATGATCAGTGTTTCTCTACTATATTATGTATGTAGATAAACATATAAACCTTCCTCTTCTATCTATTAAAAAAAACCGCATCAAAATCTGTTGCGTAGTTTTAAAGATCTAAGCATATAGGACAGACAGACAGCGGGAAGCAACTTTGTTATATACTATGTAGTGATAAGTACACCAACAGCACTGTCACTTACTATTCAAATAAAAGAACATCTAAAATCGGCATTTCAGTGACCATACGAATAACAGGTATGCATCATAACGTAGGATTAGACGCTATTAGTTGTGTAATCTTGTGTCTTGTGTCTTGTGTAGCCACCGCATGCATGACCGGGTTGTCATAAATTAACTAGACATTAAAATTAGCCTCATTAGTAGGAGTTACAGACAGATGAAACAATAGACCGGTACTGCATCATAGCCCAAAGCAAAGCACCTCTATCATAGTCGTTACGGATAGCCAGAAGCCAGATAATCTGACTCCAGTCTTGCCAAGGAGTTCCGTGTTACTCAGTTACTGGATTGTGGAGGACTGGTAGGCAGCCGCTCCACGTAAAATACTGGTATTCAGCTGAATCCCGTTTGACTGGAAGCCGACCCCAATATAGTTGGGAAAAGGCTAGGCAGATGATGATGATCATAGCCCAAAGCACCCAGGCTTTTTGTCACTGAAACCTTTTATACTATCAAGTTAAGATGTAGTCACATTAAGGAAGGAGGGTGCTACCACAGCAATCCATTGATTGTCGATCGATGCCATAGATCGATGGTAGAATGGATTAGTCGACGTCGATCGATAGTAACACCCTAAGCAACTACCCGTCGGTTAGACCACAATCAATGTACTGCGTTCTACCTTAGCTTACATACCGATGTAAACAACTTTAAATTGCAAAAAAATTCTTTTAATTAAGCAAAAATGTCCAGATATTTTTCAATGATTATATTATTCAGGCTTTGCAATTGTACGTGATAAATAAAATCAGCCAAATCTCCACCTCTTTGCTGCTTAAAAATGCTATACCTACAAAAGGTATCGCGTCGTGTTTTTCATAAAATTTTCGAAAATTTTAAACACTAAGTGTAGTGTATGTGTAGTGGTGTATAAAATACACTACAATACGTCCCTTTAGATAGCACCATAAAAATCAGAATCTGTGGAATCTGTTGAATTTGGAGGTCAATTTAAGCTTTCGATTAATTGCCTAGAAAAAGTTATTCCCAACCTTCAACTATCATGATGCAAGGCTAGCGGCGCTGTCTTACCAGAGCCAGTGGTTTTCTTAGCGCTACAGATTACTTTTATTAACTCAAAAAAAATATTCTTAAAATGGTACAGATTGTAACAGCAGCACCTGCCATGTGGCTCTTTAAAGAAGAATAATAAAATTGCTACACCTAATTAGTCAGTCGAAGCGAGTCAAGGGATCGTGCATGGATCGGCAAAGAATGATCTTGCCCTCCAACTGTGATTTTTTAGCAAATCTCCTTTTGTTCACCGAAATCGGAAAAATAAAAGGAATATAAAATGGTCGTTTTACTTTGCTTATGAACTTTCGAATTAATTACTGAAATAAATACAGTAGTATTGACCTTAAAAACTATCTAAAAATCGTTACTATTTAAGTAAAATGAGGACACCAAAAAACTACAAAATTTAGCAATAAATCGAGATGGGGCGAAACAAAGTTGTATACATCCGATTTGGCCACCCAATACAATTCAAAGAATTTCATTGAACCTTAACTATTCCTTTCTATTAATCCTTCCCGAGAAAGTGGCAAACGTATCACTTGAGGTGTTAAATCACTACAATGTTTATAGAAACAGGTACACTTCCGTCGGAAACTCGAACACTGTCGCGGTCGTCGCAGACGGTCTGTCGCCACGACCATCACTCGTACAAATTCGAGGATTATGTAGGATTAAAAGCTATTTGTTGTGTAATCTTGTATCTTTGGTAGCTGCCGCAAAGCATTGCCAGGTTGGTTAATTTTATTCTTTATCTTAATAAAATATACAATAAAATTATTAACATTAGTAGTACGAAGCTATGCCAACTAGCGTTCGTGAGTCGTTCCCGAGGCCTATACCACAGGGACCTTGCTCCTTTTATAATAACATCCGGTTCATAAGGTGTTACAGATGAACACTGTACCATAGCTCATGATATGACACTCGTGTAGCTTTCTATCACTGGAACCCTTTATAATATCAAGTTTGAGTTAGATGGAAATACTATATCTACATCCACATACTGCGTACGAAAAGGTAAGGTCTTACCAAAGAGAACATACCTAATTAAAAACATAACACTCGTTTTCGAGTAGTCGTGTAACAAATCAAAGAATCTGATATTTTTTTAACAAAATCTTTCTGTTCTATTAATCCTTCCAGAGAAAGTGGCAAACATTTCACTTAAGGAGTAAACACACTACAATAGCTCTTAGAAACGGGTACACTTCCGTCGGAAACTCGGACACAGTTGGACACGGTCGGACGCCGACAAAGACGAGGATTATGTAAGATTATCAGCCAGGTTGACATAATCCTGTAGTTAAGTGCGATTTTCCCTTGTCGTTTGTCGCAACTTCGCAAGGAATTAAATAATAAATAAATACAGAATTTGTTGATCGCTGTTCCGCACGGAAGTTATCTATGGTCATTAGATATTGTAAGAAAACATTTGTAGTTTCAAAAATGACGAGTAAATTTGAAGCAGAATTCACAGTTTCGTACAAATATCTAAACGATTTCTTTACGTAATATTTACTAAATTTGAATAGATGCAAAACTTGTAATTATGTAGGTTTTTAAAAATACGCTTCGGGCATGTGTTTTGAGCAGATCACAGAACTTTTTTTTTCTGTAATTTAAAAGAAGCCGATTTCTTTTTATCGCGGTAACAAATATAAGCACAATAGAGGCAACTACAAAAACATAAAATTACACAACAAATAGCTTGTAATCCCACATAATCCACATATTTGAGAGTGAGGGCGACAAACTGTCTGCAGCGACCGCGGTAGTGTCCGAGTTTCCAGCGGAAGTATACCATTGTCTGAAGGCATTGTAGCGTGTTTACACCTCATTTGATACGTTTGCCATTTTCTTTGGAAGGATTATCTTCGCTACTGTTTAAGTGCGGAACTAGATCTGTGTGTTTGATGCATTTTTAACGACGCTTCATGTTGGTGAACGGGCGCCGTCAGTGAAGACTTGTCATCCCTTAGTTGCTACTGCCTCATTTTAATATTTGATACTATAAATTGTGTTTTCTTTCTTTACATTGTTCTCATATATAGAAGCAACAAGGTTAATATAACCAGGATTTTTGTAAACATAAAATGATTTAAAAGAGTGTCCGTGGAGTTTCTTGCACGTTCTTCTCCATAGAGATCTACGCTTTCGAACGTGCAAATAGCTTCATGTTTTTGACGGACTGACTTTGACAATTCAAAAGTACCTGATAATGGTTTATTTGAAATAAAAGCATTGACTTAAAACTTAAAACTTTGACTTTGGCTATTGAGTCAGTCGTGTTGTTACTATGGTTTAAATAAGTCTAGGTTAGTTGCGTATGTTCTTGGCGACTACTCTGCGAAGAAGTATAAAGACTCAATTAAAATCCAATAAATTGTAATGGTTTGATAACATTTCTGTCATCTTGCAACATGATGTGTGGACAAAAGTTTAAACTTTGCTCCTGGAACCGAAATAATACCAAAATATTGATCGCCTAACAATGGCAGCAATCGGTGCTGAGCTGACTTCTGCTCTCTCTACATCTGAATACATCTTGCCATTCCTTCCTTAAAAGTGTTGAAAACAAAATTGTCATACTGAAAGTATACCAACCTAACTATTTGTTGTCGAATTTGAACTGAGTTTCTTCAGTATTATCCTTTAATGAAAGTGACACAAACACATACAATGCGGTGCAGCATCACTTCCGTAGGAAGGTACGACACGACACAAAGCCAGGGATTACCGAGGATCTGCAGACGTTTAGCGTAATAGTTTAATTGTGGGCGGAGCGGACTCGACAACTTGTAAATATTGTGGTATTAGCGGAAAGAAGTAAGATATTCCGTTGCGATGTGGGCCAGTAAAAGATGCTTACTGATTGAATTATAGAAATTAAAGTAACTGCAGGCGGTGGTAGTCTACACTGTTACGTGATTTGATTTTTCAAACAATCAAATCTACAGCTGTTTTATTTTTGTTATAATCCATAATGATTTGGAAATAGAAACAAGTATGGACCCTGTCGGTCACAACAAAATTTAAAATATGTAAGTAGGTATGAGGGCGCTTTTAAGTAGGTATATTTTCCTTATTACTAATAATTATTTAAATTATTTGCGATCTATCTGTGTTGCAAAAGCACCTTTGTGTAGGTACCTATTATTTATCATTCATATACTCTCTTAAAAAATACTGATTTGGTCAATCAGTATTTTTTATCTATTAACTACAGAGATATTTTATACGAATCGATCGGTTACCTACGGGTTTTAAGAAATGATAGATGTTACACATAATCAATCTAATTAAAGTAGGACATGGAATACTGGTTGTATAATTAATGGGAAAATTTCATATAACATAGGGCTACAATAAACGCAACAGTTTCATTCAATCCTCTGTAAAAATAACAGTTAGTTCTATTGTGCTGCGAGCTGAAGACGGTTTAATTATTTACGACACATCATAAGAGACGACAACAAAACCATAAGATTACGTCAACAAATAGCTGATAATCCTACATAATCCTCATCTTTGTCGGCGTCCGACCGTGTCCGCCTGTGTTCGCGTTTCCGACGGAAGTGTACCCGTTTCTATGAGCTATTCTAGTGTGTTTACACCTTAAGTGATACGTTTGCCACTTTCTCTGGAAGGATTAAGGCAAAAAATCACTTGCATTGAATAATGAGTTGTGTCATTATCAAACGGTGTTTTAACACCGTATGTCTATGAGTTTTGTATGTGTATGAGTTTTTTAGACAATTTGTGGCTGCTATGCAAATGCGAACGCTGCTTAAAAATATGAGATGCCCAAGATTAAGAGTGGTTCCGCACAGCATCCGATCCGAATCCGTAAAAATACGTTCCGAAGTAACCCATAGAACTATTTGAATGGTAGTTTACGCACTAGATCCGACTTCCGTCATCCGTGAGTCTCCAATTCGAAAGAAATATTGATGGTGACCAAAATAGCCGTATTACTGTTTGTATTGATGCTTTCGTATTACCTCGGATTCACATCAGACATATCCAAAGATGACCTCTGAATAGCTTGGATTTGGATCAGAGATCGGATTAGTGCGAAAACAATATCCGAATTCGGTACCTACGTGTTTTTTAAACAAAGCTACGACCTACAGGTTATCAAGTTTTGCAACATTAATATTCTTCAGTAACGAGCGACGAAAATAGGGTCGGTGTTATTTTAGAAATATATAATATCATACAAACATTCAAGTCATTATTTTAGAAAAATATAATTATTTCAATTTTTAAAGACTTTAGAGAGAATGCGAGCAGTTTTAAGTTTTCTATAGAAAGTGAAAAATCTCTCTCTAAGTAACATTATAGATCTCGGTATCTTGCGGTAGCATACCAAGTTTAATTAAATTCGGTTAATTCATTTCCAAGAACCAGTAGCGAGGCTAGGTTAATGATAATAAACACATCTCTCGCTACGCCTCTGGCGGAATCGCAGCCTTAAACGTCGCAACAGTTCATGATAATAATGACTGTAGAACATCCGGTCGATTCCGTAAAGTGAAGGCTTGGGTTAAGTGATCACGAGGTGAGCTGTCAATCCATATAATTAAGATGTCACGTGATCACGAAGTAAGCTGTCATTCCATCTTGATTATATGGATTGAAAGCTCACCTCAAGATCACTTCACCCAAGCCTTCACTTCGACATGTTTACAGAATCGACCGGCAGTAGTGCTACACGGCTACGGCTCGTAGCGCTTGAAGCTACGACGTAAAAGCAGAGTCTACGACTAAAAGCGATCATGGTTCGAGGTGACAATAATAATGAGTCTCTTTCCAGGTAGCCCACGTGGGCAAACCGATACCTAACAGGAACTACGGCTCTTGAACACATTACTTACTCGTAATTTGAAGTTCAGTATAACATTTTTTTTCACTTAATATCAGTTACACAATTCCTACGAATTAAACCGAGATCCTAATATTGTACTCAAAGATGAAGCAGCAAAAAAAATAAATCATGTCACATGCTATTCAAGAAATTAAACTAAACATTTTATTGCAAAAATTGCTTATTTCGTCAACCAAACCATTCACCCACGCATTATACTCACATTTATAATTTCAACAAAAACATCTTCTAAACCGTATTTATAATAATTCCGACATAATAATGGGGTCTTCAATAAAATATTAATATAAAATAAACCGAGGCTAACCCCTCGGCACTCGACGTCGCGTCGGTCTCGTCAGATCTCGGCAGCGATGTCAGATGACGTCAAATCTCGTCACTTTGAATTACGAGAAGCAGTCAAGTGTGCAAGGGAAGCAATTTTGACAGATTTAAGAATTGGTAATAATGATATAAAATAAAGATTTATATTTTACGAAGGATTTATTGTAAACAGGAGCTATTTTATTGGTTTTCCTCATATTGCAATTTCGGCTTGTTTTTTTTTCAAATTAATTGTACAGGTGATGTTTATAAATAAAATTAGATTCATTAACCCATGTCTTATCTAGCTATTGTAGCTCATCAGAGTAGCCTCTGCTCGAAGGATGGGATATCATCAAATGACTTCTTCCGCTCTGGGTGGAGCGAAAGGGCGTGTCAGACACTTACTGACTAAAACCCATCCGTGTTCCTTCTAAAGCCCTTTGCGTTCCAGGGCCGCGGTGACTCTTTCGAACAAATTCCGCAACCCTGGCATGTTCGCCAAGTTGCCTGCGTACAAAGTGAAGACAAAAATACCATGTCAGTGATTAGCTCTTGCAAACAAATAAACCATTTATAGTGTGGGAATTTGAATAAATGACTTTTGATTTTGATTGATTTGATTTTAATTTTATTAAAGGTTTTTTTATTGTTGTAAGAAGAGGAAAAAGAAACGATGAGATGAGACCCATTAAGCAACTATCACAAAGCACAGGTGATATTTTAGAAGCTCATTGAAATGGCTGCTTCTTTTTGCAGTTCACCGTCATCAAGTCTATTTACTCTAGTTATATACCATCCATGTGAAAGTACGCATGTTTGTTCGTCAATCACACCTCAAGGAGATTAGACGAATTTACGTATGACAGTTGGCACTAGGGTAGAAGACCGGGATTACACCAAGGTTATTTTTTATCCCGGTACGACAGCGGTTCATTTTGACGCGCGCTATGCTGCTGCACTTTAACGCTAACAACTTGTTAAGGTGGAAGCGCCAGGGAAGCCCGCGAAATTCAAATTTCTTATTTTCTACAATTTGCAAGTCAGTGTCAGGCTGTATGTTGAAGAAAATATCATTCGCGATCGTAACACGTATTTATTTACAGAATTATAATCATTAAAATCATCTATACAACCCTCCAAGTTCATTTAACTCGATTGAATGGTTATTTCATAAAAAAAGTCATTCAATTGAGTTACATGAATGATACAACTGTATTGATGATTTTAATTATTATAACGCAGTAAAGCCATATTTGTTACGGTCGCCAATCGAATTTTTATCAACATACAACCTGACACTGACCTGCAAAATGCAAAAAAACGTATGAAAATTTGAATTTTGCGCTAACCTAGCGCTTTCACCTTAAGTAGTTTAGGTATATTTCTAATCAAAAGCAACATTTGCGCCAAATCGTTCAAACAGTAAAGTAAACACTTTATTAACACGAAAATAAGCAATTTCCGCACTCGAAGCAATCATAGCATTTCAATTATCAACCGCGTCACGCCATCCTTACAATACCCCATAATACGCCATAAACAGACCAACATCACGCGATCTCTGACACACCCCTCACTCACCACAAATTGTTTGACGACTACCAATCATGAGAGCTCATAACAAACTGGTCGGTTTTAATGACTTCTGTCGAATAGAAATGTCATAGAATTGCGAAAGAGAGAGATATATAGCTTAGCTTACGTTAGAAAGGGATGGAAGTAGCGATTAAACGCATTTAGGGATTAGAGATGACGCATGTCGCGCGCAGTGATGCTTTGGCTCGGCGGGTATGGGTGGGTGCGGGTTCGATTCCGTCGTAATGGGACGGTAATGAGTTGTTTATTTGACAGATGTCATGGGTGACGTCGAGGAGTAAGCTGGAGATTTAGATTAAGTGGTGGTTAAGTCATTTAGTGGATTATTGAGATGTTTGTATTTGAGATTTGTTTTGGTCGGAGAGAATATTTAAAAAAAATCAGCTGTTTTGTCCAGTTACGCGCACAGTTTTTTTTATTATTTTTTTTTTTTATTTATTTATTTATGTACGGGGGATTCGATTTTTTCTTCGCGGTTGCAGTGTTGGTCCCATAGTGAAAGTTGTTCAAAATGATGAGTACAATGACCCCTTAAGAGGTATTGCGTTTATTCTGTTACACGTTGTATAATCTCGTAAATGAATAGTGACTACGTTTACGCACTACTTAGACGTAAGTAAGCATAGCATCGTTTCGGTATAGTTAAGTTATTTTGCAAGTTATGTGAAATTCACGTGACCGTTTACATTTTGTCGCTCCTTCCTGTATATATGTAAGAAGAAAATACCTTCCAAATCTATTTTCTTCTTACATATATTTATCTTGACGTTAGAAAAACCTTTGTATGGTGAATGATTTTTCACTATTTTTCTCTATCTCGAAGAAAATCAGTCAAATTCTAGGTATATTTTTAGACTGGCCTGTTGGTCGAGTGGTTAGTGACCCTGACTGCTAAACCGGAGGTCGTGGGTTCGATTACCACTCAGGACAAATCTTTGTGTGATGAGCATGATCATATTTTGTTCTGTGTCTGGGTGTAATTTGTCTATAATATGTATGTATTTAGAAATATATAAGTATGTTTATCAGTTGTCTGGTTGCCATAGCACAGGCTCTGCCTAGTTTGGGATCAGATGACCGTGTGTGAGTTGTCCCAAGATATTATATATTATTATTTATTTATTTGGAAACTCAACAGCTTATTATTAACGTACATGAGTTATGAACAGAGGTCGGAATTAGGTAGAGTTATTTATGTACTTACACTGATTTCATACAGCGAAAGAATAAAGTGGATATGCCTCAAATCCCGAGATTCATTTTAAAGAGCAGAAAATTCCCTGGATTTATTCGTTAAATTTACTTTTACACAATTTAAACCACAGCACGCGCGACGTTGCCAAATTTAAATTAACGACATCGGATGTCTCAAGTTGCAAAATTCCAATGCGCATACGCGCGATGTTGCCACATTTGTAGTTCGCACAACATAGCTTGTGAGAACAAAAGAAAAAATATTATTATTTATTTGTAATATTGTTGGCCACACGGGATTGTCTATTAGAAATCCCGGGAAGATTCATATTAATATCAACATTTCGATGCAAGTACATGAATAACTCTACCTAATTCCGACCTCTGGTTATGAATGTTCACCTCCCCATCAATGAACAACCAAATGCAGTTGCAACACAGTTACTGGCATCTTAGAGACTGCATACACTGCACATTGATAGCGAGATGATAACAATTATCTCTTAAGCCAATAATAGAGCTTCACGGGATTGACAAAGCTATTGATTATCTAGAAAGATATGGTATATGTACTTGCTTATTCCTAAAAACAAACCTTAAACTTCCTGCCAACTGTTCAAATCAATTACTTTGTTAACCATTTATTTAACTAAACGAGTCATCATTAAACCCCCTCCATTCAATTATAAACCTTACTACCCGATCCTAAATCACAATTTCCGTTACCATCACTCTCAAGTGATCTGTGCCTAATCAGCTTATTATCTAAAGAGCTATCGACTGTGTCGTATCTGATGCGATCCGAGCAAGCGATAGACCAACCCATCCACAAGTGTCATTATGATATTGACACTGATATCACACAAAGAGATGGTGAAATCTGATGAGATCGAGATATCTTTGTGAGGTGATGTCATGATGGCAGATTCAGGGTTAAAAAGGGATGATTAGGGGTGATTCGGTACTGATTAGCTGGTTCGGTTTTGTAGAGTCAGTAGGGGTTGAAACTCCTTATCAAAGTGTAGTTAGCTGATTAGAAAAGGCCGGAAGTACTAGCTACCTACTCGAAATTAATAATCAGGCATTGGGGGTAAGTAACTGTTGGTGTGCCTTATTATTAAATAAATAAATAAATAAGTAATTGCGTTGCACAAAAACAATTCAATAATCGTCATTACGTTGTTCAGACGACGTTTTTAAAGCATATATAATTGAAGCATTATTTTCAAATCCTTCGATATATACGTATTGGATGAAATATAAAGTGATTTTTTAAAGTGTGCGCGGATGGCTAAATCCAAAATAATGAGGAATATCGAAAACCACTGAAAGGAGTCTCGAGCCTAACAACTGGATTTTTGTAAAATCGGTATCCTAGACTAGGATTGCCAGGAAACGAACCAGCCGGTCGATTCTGTAAAAATGTCGAAGTGAAGGTTTGGGTGAAGTGATCACGGAGCGAGCTGTCATTCTATCTTGATTGATTATATGGATTGACAGCTCACCTCGTGATCACTTCACCCAAGCCTTCACTTCGACATGTTTACAGAATTTACCGGCTGTTGATTTTGAAACAAAAACACACACCCTATAAAGTGTCGCTAATAAGGGTCAAATTCTGGGAAGTAATAATAACAACTGGCAACCTAAAGGAAAGTGCTCATTTTTAACAAAATATTATGTTATTACCAACTGATAAATTTTCAAAAATCTATTATGATGCAGGTTTAGTTTTTATCAACATCGGGCCCGATCAGTGATGGTTTAGTCAGAAATTCAAAAACTAATTTGTTTGTGTTTGTTTTTTTTCCAAAATGAACGGGTTCGATTCCTGGCTAGGAATACCGATTATTCAAAAATCCAATGATGCAGTTGTAGTTTTCAACAAAATCAAGACTCGTTTCTGTGGTTTTCGATAATCCTCATAGTTTCGGATGTGTCCCTCCACGCACACTTTAAAAATTCACCCCGTTTAGTGTGTTTGGTATTTTACTGAAAAATAAAAAAAAAATAGTCCGTCAGATAGATATAAAAAAAAACTTGAGAGGTGTCAAGGGACACCCGGATGGAACGAAGTTCCAAATAAATATAATTTCTCATTTAATATCTAAACTACTCATCGGATTACCAACTCTTCTGCAGATTGAAAGCTTCAGTATCGCTGTGTCATAACTCATAGCACTCATTCTCGTAGCCTACTTGTTATCCTTGAAAAAACACCATCCCTGTTCTGTTTCTTGATAGAGAAGTGAAACCGCATGAAATAGCTAGTATTTAATCAAATAAAAAAAGTATTTCACAACTAAAAAAATATGAATGTTTTAAAATATTTGTATTGTTTTCAGCTTCAATTTGTTGCGTTCGAACGATCGCCAATTAAGTCTATTACGCTAAATAACTGATCGTTTCATAGTTTTACTTTACAACTGTTTGTTCATAAAATAGAGCAGATATCATGCAATTTTTTTTTGTTTCGAATGTTTCGTTTGTTGTATTTGAAATTAATACCAACTTTATTCTGGATTGTGTGTACCTGAGAGGTTTTTGGGTACCTACTTACAATGACATATAAGTTACGAGACTCCTTTTTTCAAAATAGTCAATATTTTAAATTATTATAAACGGTAAAATTCTTTGTTCCGTTCTACTGTAGATACAGATCCGATTAAGAAAACTCATTCATGAAGAGGCTGTTTTTTGTCTTCGAAAAATCATCATATTCCAATAAAATCTTCTAGGATAGAATAAAAGGAGCTGAGCCGCGGGAAAAATTAGTGTCTAATCAATTACTTTTATCAAAATATTTGTATCTTATATTTTGGCGCTTTATTTCGAAATTAAAACCACATTCTTCTTCGAAATTCAAACATAAAAGAAACAAAAGACAATCAAAAAAGTGTCGTTATAACTTTTCGTATGATTTTTTTCCGTCTAGCCCCCTTTCACAACGCGATAAGGAACTTCGTTCCAAAAATTATTGGACCTTTATTTTTTCATTACACACGATAGTACACTTTTACTAAGACGTGACGTCACCAGCCCACACTCTTGAATGATAATGAAAAAAATATCTAGATATATATTTTATCAAAAAGAAATGTAAAAAAAATGTGTCCAATATTTTTTGAAAATGTAACGGACAGACTAAATAGAATTATTATTTTTCTATTATAGTAATAAACCCTATTGGTTGGGGTTTAAGTGACTTGATATAGAAATATCTAATACTTACGACTATTAATTTTATTTGCATTATAAACAATCACATTGTATTACATAAGTACAATTTATGCTGAACGTGTAACAAATGTTAACTATTGACACTATTGTTATTATTAAAATCAAACATATTTCTTAACACTCAAGCAGCTCAAGTTCTCAGCCCCAGTCGAACTTAAACAACAATAACTGCAATTTTTTTATTTGTGCCGGTACGCACTCCGCAATCAACAATACGGCGGCGTAGCACGCACTACGCAATACGACAATCAAAAAAAGTTCCTCAAGTGCTGAACTTACAATAGTCGGAGTTAGGGCACTAAAACAATAGACCTTGAGTTTAGTGCACTGAACAATATGGTTCCGTCATGTATTGTTGGGTAAACATGTCGTTAGGGCGCCGGGCGGGTAAACTTGAAAATATCTTTTTGTTTACTTGAGTGATCTAAATCAAAGCGTTTATTTCAATTTGACCTAGTGTATAAGCGCATACAGATTTCAGAACAACGGAGAATGAACGACCAACAAAATAGTTTTCTCTTTTTATCGAGGTATAACGGTAATTTTTACTCGCGACTTCGTACTAGGCCAGTTTTATGTAACCCTAGAAATCGCTAAAATCGCAAAACGACTAGGTAGTTCTGTTTTTTTATGTTGTTAAGATCACTACCAGTAGCGTATATCCAAGTTTGAAGATTCGAAAGACCTATGCTAACTTTGCAGCACTCGAAAAACCGCGAAATTTTCGCAATTTCCTAGGTATTCTCGAAAAGTCCAGAACTATGCGGTTTTTTTATATTTTTATTACGTTTTTGAAGAAGACTAAAATTGCAACCATTTTAAACCAGAGCCAGCTCTGTAGGTTCAATACTTACCGAGATATAGCTCTCCAAAAGTTAATCTTTTTTTTCCAAGAAAGTGAAATTTTAAGATTTTCTTGGCGCATACACTCATTTGAAACTCGACTATTTTATACAAACTCACTTCCAAAATTTAACTTATAACGAGACTAGCGTTCGTCCGCGACTCCGCCCGCGTGAAATCTTAGCTGAACGCATTATGAAAGTATTCCTAAAACGTTTTGTAGCTCTCTTCTATCCCCCTTTTTAATTTAATTTAATTTTTATTAAGTATTTGTTGTTATAGCGGCAATAGAAACACACACTCTGTACGGAAAGTGGAGGCTTAGTAATAGGGTTCCGTACCCCAAGGTTAACCAACGGAAATGGTAAAATAAAAATTGGTGTTTCAACGAGGTCTTTGATATTCTAATGCGGGCCATACGTTCAAGTAATTTGCTCAAACAGGCTGGTTCAAACTGCTTGATCAAATAGAAATACGATATTACGAATTATCAAAAAAACATAAGAGTTACAATGCCTGTTGATATAAAGTATTAATTCTTTTCAGAATAAGCTTCTTTAATAACTATAAAACATCAAAATATAATAACAAGAATTTATAAAATTTTGAAATTACTTTATTATATCTTTTACAGTTCCCTCATTATACCAAGTGTATGTATTTATTGTGAAGTAGAGTGAAATTGTTTTGTAATTTCTTCTCTTTGTAATTCCATACGCACCATTATTATAGGTACGAGTGTTTCTTATTACTAAAAATTAATGTAGGTTTTGTTTTTATAATAAACATTAGTAATTCCTGTTAAAAGCAAGCATTATATTGATAATTAAAAAATACATTTGTGAAATCAAAACAATTTGCAATACCAAATGAATCTATTGTTTTTACAAGTGACCACACTATACTTGATTGAATCGGAAGTCGCCATTTGTTTGCTGCCGCTGCCGAAGTGTGGATAACGTGCAAGTTAGATTTTGTTTTCAAAAAACGCTATTAATATAGTGATTTGGGCCAAATTAGCCCACAATTTCTGGAGAACGGGGCCGACGCCTGAGGGCATATAGCCAGTACAAAGGTGTTATAAAAGTCTCCAGTAAGATTTTGCGAGGTGATTATATCCATTAACAAGACAACTTTAACTATATCAACAACTTCAAAATCGTTATTTTTCCTTCCCATAGTAAACTCATCAGCTCATCAGACATTTTTATGGGGAAATCAAATATTTTTTATACCAATTTCGATGTTGTTCCCATTGTAAAGTTGCTCGTGTTGATAAATAGAATCACACCAAGAAATCTTGTTGGGGACTTCAAGCCACACCGGGAACGAATCGAAAGGAAACTGAGTTCGTTTAGCTTGGCTCATGTAGCTACCGCATCTTTTCGTACTTCGTTAGTAAGTACGAAAAACCGCGGTAGCTCCAATCCAACCCAAAGCCCAATTAACCTATTTTTTCCTCAGTGTTTAAACCAGCCTATTTGATCAAATTACTTGAACGTGTATGGCCCGCATAAGAGACATCGAAAGAATAAGATCTCTTCAGTTTTAGTTTAATTTTATGCCCAGTTTTCAGCTTCATGTTATAAAATATGAGTTAGATAGGCAGATCAAGAACTAATCAACTATTCTGTAAAGAAGGCCATAGTCTAGCGGGGGACAACCTGTTGGCACCATAGATCAAATTATTATCGCACGAGGAAACCCCAATTAAATAAAACCGATCAAAAAACCCGCATTCAAAAATCCAATTCCTCGCGATCCAACCCGCCTCCGCCAGCAATTAATTCTTTAAACAAACCCTCCAGTGCGGGGGTCCGCTCCTCACACGGTGACGGCTGTGTGTATCCGGGGTATGGGCGACCGCACGAGCATATTCCGCGGGTTAGTCGCGCGACCCAACTATTGTGGCGCTAATTGCCGCGATATAAGTGACGCAACCCTCCCGCGCTGCTTTGTTCTAGGGGTGCGTGGGACCCCAGCTTTTTATTTGTTTGATGGTTTGGTTTTGAGATTTGTTTTGATTTGTTCTTGTTTGGTTTAGTAAGGAAGATGGGTGGATATATTTTCTTCTTCAGTAAATAGTTTTTTTACTGTTCAATTTAATTCAATTCAATTGTTCTTTGCTCAACTCAGTACATCCATCCGGTGAGATTATGGGCAAACGGTTTGCGTTTATCTACAATCTCACCGGATGGAAAGCGATGATGTGGTTGATCGTAGAATGAAAAGGGAAGCGAAAACGACTCAAAAATCTTTCAGTACAGGTACCTATCTCACGAGTTTTTACCGCCCTTGAACCTCAACAAAATAGATAGGTATATAATAAGATTGAGTGTCCAAAACCGTTAATTCTATCATCATAAACATCATAATAAAACCTGAAGCACATTCAACAATTCCTTCAGACAGCGAAATTAAACTTATAATGAAAAAAAATTCAGAAGCACCTTCCCAGTTTCACGTTTCAAAAGCACTCATGAATAATTTCTATCGTCGTTGTTCGCGGCCGATTTCAGCACAATGCCAGAGGTTTGTGGATGAATAAGGGCGGCGTCAGACGCAGCGACTTACGCCGCGACACCCCAACGCGGCGCTTTCCAATTTACTTAAAACAAGCACAATAGGTAGTAGATGGCGCTTTGTTGCGACCGCGACAGCGCGACACGGCGCGATGTGCGCGGGCGGAGCGACACACCCAAGCGAGTTGTTGTCTGGATACAACAATCGAGGTCGATTTGTAGAATTGAAGTCTGGTTGCTGTGCTTTCATTTCTATGATTGAAGTCTTTTAAATAAACGATGTGCCAGGGTTTGAAAAGAGAGACGACATAATACTAGCGCCTACTTTTATTCATCAAGCTTACCTTAAGACTCACGTGTTTCCGTGTCACAAGTCTGAGGGTCCGACAGCCGATTGAACGGTAGCTACAGGGTTCAACTTTCTTCTAATAATTCAATTCAATTCAATATATATTTATTTCAGACTTATTCGGTCCATACAGTGTTAGTAATAAAAACAAGATAATAACTTAAAAACTATGTTAGTAATTTATGCAAATATTAAAATAAAAGAAAGAAAAGAAAAAAAAAACAACAAATGCCTACAGTACATGCAGACCTACCCAATGCCTCCAAAGAATTGAAGAATTGAAGCTTTAACAACATTTCTTTTGTTGCAGATATAAAACAGCTCCTCTCAAGACACGACAATGCAGCCGTTCCAATCGACAGCTCGTCCCGAGGGTCCCCGGGAGTCCTCCCCCGAGCGCGCCAAGTCCCCCGACACCCCCACAGCGCCGGTCCTCAACTTCTCCATCGCTCGGCTCATGGAACCTGACAGGAAGAAGTCCGTGTCTCCCGAACCACCGCCACCGCCAGGGTTCCTGTCTTACGGAGCTCAGCTTCTAGATTCAGCGTTCAAGCAGTACATCCCAGCGGCGAGAAGACAGCTTGTATCGCACTATCCTTTATTATACTACGGTCCTGATCTTGTGTCGCTGACTTATGCTCATCAGCTGCACCTACCAAGGCCTCCACCACCGACGTCTCCCGTTCAGCGTCC